>VYXB01001321.1:5576-18686 GCA_013397135.1 Pachyramphus minor | reverse complement strand
AAGCCATTCCCCCTTGTCCTGTCACTCCAGGCTCTTGCAAACACTCTCTCTCCATCTCCTGTCCCTTCAGACACTGGAAGGCCACAATCAGATCATCCCAAAGCTTTTCTCTTCCAGGCTGAACAATCCCAGCTCTCCCAGCCTTTCCTCCCAGCAGAGCTGCTCCAGCCCTCTGCTCACCTTGGTGCCTCCTCTGGACTCTCTCCAGCAGCTCCATGTCCTTGCTGTGCAGCAAGGGCTGGAGCAGCTCTGCAGGGGGGTCTCACCTGAGAGGGGCAGAATCCCCCCCTCCCCTGCTGCCCACACAGCTTTTGACAACGCATCTTCCCGCCCGCCTGAAAGCATCCAGTGAGAACCCAAACGTGTCAAAATCCTCACCCACACGTGAAGGACAATGGAAGCAACCCATAAATCACGGTGCACTTTAGAAAAAAATTACTTTCTTATGTTTGCCTTCGGATTTTGTACCCCAGTCTCACCAGGTGGTGGATTGTGTTTGCTTATCAATGGTGGTTTGGTGTGGTTAAACAAATGTTTAAATAGTGAATATATGTCTATGTTTAATTAGATACCATCATTGTTTTTGTTTAAATAAGATATGTTTAAATAATGAAAACTTCCCTTGTTGGGGTTTTTCCCCCTCTTTTGTCTTGTGCGTGAAACAAATTACATTTAAATTAACCACAACATTCACACAGCTTGTCTGTGTTCTCCCCATTTCACGTGTGGATCAGCAAAACCTTGAGGAATGTCAGCCCACAGCCTTCAATAAAGGTTTATTTGTTATGTGATCTTTTTTGCCCTGTACTGCTGTAACAAACCTGTCTTAAAGCTGGCAAGGCAAGTAGGCAAAGGAGAAAAAAATCAGGACTATTTGACCAGCCCCTCACTTTGTTGTTGTTACTATTTGTCTGCAGCTGCTGTAAGTTAAATTATCTTCAGATTATTCTTATCACACCACAGGGTTCAGATGAACCACAAAAGCAGGGGAAAGAAGAAGACTTCGGGGGGAGGAAGAAAATTATTTTACTAAATATTAAAACTGAGGGATAATAAGAAGAAATGTCTCCCTGGTTCTGTGCTCAGGTGCTGCACGCTGGTGTACGAATGTGGGTAAGAAACAGGAGGAACTGAAAGTCGTTATATTCACAACCAGAATTACAAATAAATTATTATCACTGGTTATTGTTATGGAAATGGAGAGTTTGATTGGGAAGCCTAGGTAGGAAAAGAGGAATGTCAGGTACAGAGTGAGTGACAATATTTGGATAATGGCAAAAAGGAAAAGAACAGTGTCACAGCAAAAACCCATTAGCAACACAGAAATGAAAAAGATGAAGTGCATGGTGCTTCCATTTGAATAACATCATCCATAGTGCATGAATTCGTGATAAGGAGACTTGAAAGAGCACGACACCTGCTCAGAAAGGAATTTGGAAGGCTATACAGGTACCAGTGGTCATTAAGTTAATGACTCTTCAGAAGGGATGGAAGGAAAATCAAACCAATGGACTTGAAGAAAATAAGAGCCAGTAAAGTCACCATTTGAATGGCAAACCCCACTGTAGCAAAT
The DNA here is from genome assembly GCA_013397135.1 of Pachyramphus minor. Taxonomy (NCBI): domain Eukaryota; kingdom Metazoa; phylum Chordata; class Aves; order Passeriformes; family Tyrannidae; genus Pachyramphus; species Pachyramphus minor. Next base: position 17,113 of record VYXB01001321.1, on the reverse strand, counting down.
TAAGGAAAAGCACCCTCTGGAAAGTTTTCCATTTCCCAGAGAATCAACACCAAGGCCGCAACCAGACCATTGCAGTGAGAAAGCAAGAAAGGAAGGGAAGAGTCTGTTTAAATTGAAATATTTCAATGGCTTTTGAAAAACCAAATCTAGGTTAAATTATTAAAATCAACAACCCAAAGATTAACACACAGTATGAGCTAAAACTGTCAAGGAGCCAGAGAGTAAAAATAAAAAGCTTATGTGAAAGATTGTTGGGGAAGGACTTCTCTCAGGTGGGCAAGGAAACTGTTGCCCAGTCATTTGAGGAACACCAAAGCCTCATGGTTTTTGCTTTGCTCTTCACCAAAATGTCAGCTGTAACCAGGTGGTTACCAAGGGAAGAGAACATACTCAACCTAAACCAGCCCCACAGCAGCTGTTGTGAAGAGAATTAGCTCTACCCCAGCCAAACCCACGACATGAGAACAAACTATCAATCTAAACTAAGGAAAGAAACAATCTATTCAAGCAGGATGCTTACAAAAATCACCTGCGGTTTTAGACAACACATTTAGAAAAATGGTTAAGTAATCTCCAAGCTATTAGCAATTCCCTTCAAGAACTCAGAAAAGATAGCTGAGGTTCCGTGAGACCAGCAAAAAGGAAACAGTGCCTACCCTAAAACAGAAAAAGGTGGGAATCAGAGGCCAGGCAGTTCTATTTTGTATCAGGCAAAATACTGGAAGAAATTATTTGTAAATCAATTGCAAATTATTTTTAAGACCTCAGATGATAAGATGAATAATAATCAACAATAACATCACCAAAAAAAGGCAAATTATGGAATCTGGACTGAGCAAGGCTTCTAATGATGCATCATTTAACACTCTCCTAAGCAGGGTTCAGAAGCACTGCCTACACAACACTTAGGTGAAATCATTACAAAATGGCACTCAGAAATAGTGTCAAGTAAGTTTGCAGAGTCCTTCAGGTGCTCCCATCCCAAGTCCTGAACTGCTTCTGTGAGGCAAGAGGCTAAGGAATATTTTTATCATATTTGTGGAGGATATCCTGTTCAGGTGAGAGCTGTAAGCATTTTGGAAGATGTAATTAGAATTGAACAAGTCATGACGAGTTGGAACCAAGATCTGAACTAAAGAGGATGTAATTCAATAAGGTGAGAAACTATTACATGTAGCTGGGAATAATTGGCTGCCAAAATGTGAGCTGAAGACAAAGTGGCAAAGCAGTCACTTTACAGAAAATCTTGGTTCACAGCAGTTCACAAATAGAAAATGAGTCACCAGTGGTGTTGCAAAAAATGTGACTACGCTACTGCAATGTAGGAAAAGGCTGTAAAAGACAAGAGCAAAATAATTCTTCTGCTCCACTGAGCTCAAAAAGGCTTTCATGGAGACCAGAGCTCAGTTTTGGGCACCTCCTTTCAATTCCAGAGATCTCCAGGGAGAACGCAAAGAACTACCAGGAGCCTGCAGAACTTGACCTTGAGTCGCACTGGAGCGTGACTGAAGGGAATTCAGTTGGACATCTGAAAAATCTGAGACATACCCAATCCTAGAAAAATAAGGGGCTTTGTGGAAAGAAAGCAGCCTGCACGTATACAAAAGAAGTGAATACCCATAACCAGCACATCTGTCTGAACCCAGAAATAACTTTTTGCAGCATAATGGACTCTCAAGGTAAAACACTTCATGCGAGTTGCTTTTTTTTAGTGTACTTAATTCCTCATCTACTTCATATCCTGAGGTGTGATAAAGATGCTGTGGGGTCTGTGAGGGACATCTGGGCTGTGGAGGCTTTGAGAGCTGTAGAGGGTCATGGGGACTGTGAGGTCAGTGAGGGCAGTGGGGGCTTTGAGGTCTATAGGTTCTTTGAGGGCTCCAGCATCCTTGCAGGCAATGGTGGCTATAGGGGATATGAGGGCTATAGGGGCTCTGAGGCTTATGAGACTGTGGGTGCTACTTGGTGTGTGAGCTCTGTTGGGGCTCTGATGGTTTGAGGTTTGGTACAGGCCTGGGGTGTGTGAGGGCTATAGGGGCTGTAAGGGTTATGAGGGGCTATAGGGGCTGTGAGTGCTACAGGGAATGTGAGGGCTGTGAGGACTATCAGGGCTGAGAAGGCTGTGAAGGCCATGGGGGTTGTAATGGCTATAGGGGCTGTAACGGGCTGTGTGGGCTACGGGGTCTGTGAGGTTTATGGGGTCTGTGAGCACTGTGAGAGCTGTGGGGACTCTGAAGGCTGTAATGGCTATGGGGCTCTAGGGTCTATGAGGGCTATAGGACTCTGAATGCTATGGGGCCTGGGGTTCTGTGGGGGGCTGTGATGGATGGGGGCTATGAGGCCTCTGAGGAGGTAGGAAGAAGTGCACAAACTTGATTCTGTAATCATCTAAATTCAGGGAGGAATCTTCTCCATCCACTGTGGCAACCAGAGAGAAGGCACAAACATTCCAAAGCAATGCTTGTGGAAAACTCGTATACACACCCTGTAAAACTATTGAGACAACAAATATACAAATAATAACCAAAGCCATCAAAATCTTATTCAAATTATCTAGTACCTTAACAATCCTGATCGAGGTTCTTCACACTATGTAAACAAACTTAAGTTAGAGTAGCTATCTATCCTTTTGAGACCTTTTTAGAAAAATTGGTTTTGTCAGATTTATTAGTATCTGTGGAGGATGATTAGAGATTTGAACTCCTGTATCAGCCAGAAAATTCAAAGGTTGTTTTCTCAGTCCTACTGGTAAGTAGAGATGGGGCCCATCCTATTTCAGCTCTTCTATGATAACCTGCAATTGGGAGGCTTCATTTGGGAAGCTCTACAAGGTATAGGGACTAAGCAAGGAAGTCTGTGTTTACATGGGGAGATAAAGCCTTCCCTGTTGTCAGTGTATGTACACTACACTTCCTAGTGAATCTGGGACAGAACCCCAGACCCTCAAAGCAACCCCTTCCTCTGCACGTTCTGCACAGTAAGAAAATTGGAAGTTGTGTGAGAAATTGTTTTCTGAGGAAAACATCCATCACTTGGCTGCTGGTAAGATCTGACACCTAAAAAGGCAGCTGAGCAGCAATGGGTATGGGATTCAAGTTTAACAGAGCACAAATCTCTCTCAGGCTTCAGAGAAAAGATGAAAAATGAAGAGCAACCAAGCAGCTCTTGTCTGATAACAGCAGATTCCTGTAACAGAGAATTTCCAGAAACCTTAGAACCAGTAATTTATGATGCTATGCTGCAGCTCAGTGTTTAATAATTGTAAGGAATTACAGGGACCTGACACAGATTTCAGGTGAGATTTGTGGATCCAACTTGGTTTTGTTGTCACTCAGCAATAAGCTGAGAAAGGTTTGCGATACCAAAAATCGTCCCTCCCACCAAGGAGGTAAATTATTTTTTCCTGTACTTTTACCCAAAATAATTCCCTGGATTATAGAGGTGCAGAGCCTCTTATGGAGGTACTGGTTGTGTAAGCTGTGCCTGGGCCCATCTGCATTTTAATCATCTATGACCCTGTCAAATATGCCAGGTTATGTGTTTATCTCCTGCTAATAAACTTACATGGAGTTCCAAGGAGTTGCATTGCTCTTCTGAACAGTATTTCACAGGGACACAGTTTTGTCGTTTGGTGAGGTCTGTGCCAAGATTTATTAACATTTAACAGTAGCACATACAAGACATGGTGATTTATTTGGCTGTGGCATAAAATCCTGGTGCAAACCAATTCCTCAGGACTGTCTCCTCCTAAAGTGCTGATTGTGATTCGGGGTGACAGCCTTTCCTCAATCCTCCCAGGCAGACCTGGATCTTACAGAAGCTTTGTCTCTCTCTGGTTTTGCCCTTTTAGCTGCTGGTATCAACAGGCAGACTAAGGGTCAGTTTTAGAACACTGCATTCCCAGCATTGTCCTTTTGATTTGAGAGCTTAAGAAGGACAAGACAAAGCCAGTTTGCTTCAGCCTCTGCCTCCCGACCCTTGTGAGTTGTAGCTGTTACACCTCAGAGATCAGTGAATAACCATGTTTGCCCTCCACTGGTAGTCAATGTTTGACTCATCTCTGTAGGGCAGAAACAGTTTTATCCTGTCTATTTAATATGCAAGTAAGTGCATACATGCCTGTGTGCTTCCTGTCGAAGGAAATCCAAGGAGAAGGAGGGGTTTTGTATGAAAACAGAGGACACTCCATTTTTCCCTTTTTTTTTTTGCAGAGCTCTATGTGTTAATGGAAACAATGATAAGAAAAACTGCTGCCTGTGAGAGACAGTGATAAACTGCTACATAAACAACCTCCTGATATCAAATTGCTGAAGTCCAACTGCAGTCAGGTTGTAAAGACTGAGGACTTCAAGAGGAAAATGAATAACTTACTTTTTAGCTCTTATTTTTCATGCAGGTCACACATGTCTGCCCAGCAGAGCTTCCAGAACACCAATGCCCCCAAAAGAACTGGGGACAGTAAGACTGGAGATCCTGTGGCCTCATGTATGAGAACAAGAACGTGCTTCTCAAAAGAGTTGGGGTTTGTGAACAGGCTACGACTTTTGCCCCCACTGTAGCCTTCCATGTGCCTCAATGTAAAAAATACCTATTCATCTCTGAGAAACTGATGACACCCTTGCTGAAATTAAATGTATTTAACATCTTAAAAATGTATACACAACGTAAGCTCCATCTGTGCCCACGGGACGCTCTGATCCTTTCACTGCTGTTTCTTTAGCAATTATATCAGTTGCTTATGTAGAAAAATAACATCAAAAATAGTTAACTAGCCAAACCACAAACACTGTCTCTTCCTGTCTGGAAATGAGAGCTAATTCCACTATTAGTTACTATTTTTCATTCAACTTACTGATTCCCTTTAGTGATTTTCCTTTTTCTTCTTCTGTAAATGCCACCTCCATCACCTGCTGGAATCAAAGAAGAGTAGGCAGTATCACATGACATGTCAGATTACTGAAGCCTTCAAGCAATCTTGAAAGAATCTTTTATTAACAATGAAAGATATCTACTTTTTTTTACAAAACACGTGTTCTTTTTAAGGAAATTAAAAAATAAAATCAATAGTTGAATGTCAAATTAAAAAAAAATATCCTTAAAGGTTAGGATTAATGATGTAATTCTTGGTGACAATTTACCAAAACCAGCAGAACATACACAACAAGAACCATTTGTCCTGTACATTTGCAGTTGCAAAGTTTCAGTGTTTCCTGCTGAAACTGAACTGCTGGAATGGTGTGTAACAACTTTCCACCAGCACAGCAATGAGAGAGAGGAAACTGAGAATACTGTGCTGAGAAGAAATTCAAAAGTGGAGGAGGAAATTCTTATCAAAAAGGTAGGGGTTTGTGTGAGAATGGGCCTGTCAGAGAAGACATGATATGTAGAACCTGGTAAAAGAATAACGAAAACTACCATGCAGCAATGATCTCCAAAAAATAACCTCAGCCCACCTAAACAAATTTGGCATGTTCTCAGTGAAAATAATCTTTTGTGAACTGTTTATCAAGCAGATACTAGAACTACATATATATATAGAATATATTATACATGTCATAGATATATATTATAGTATATATGATATAAATATAAATTATAAAATAGATTTTTTTTATAGGTCTCTTCTGAAATCCCACTGAGGGATGAAGTATCAAACATGTCTCTCTGCATTTATGTGAACAACATACTTTTTAAGAAGTTGAATAAGCAGCTACTTGAGATCCGCACTAATATAAAAACACCTAAACTTGCTTTAAGCAGATATTCAGAACATCAGGAGCAGCTAAGGTTGATCCTTGATCTTCCTGTGGGAATTGACAGTCCCGTTTGTTGGAAGAGGCACTAGGGAAGTCAGGCATTCTCAAGCCAAACCAGTACAAAACTTGGAGTCTTTATGGGGCATCCTAAGCAAAGATAACGCCAGGAAATCATCAGCACATTTTCTTTTACTGCAGAAATGGGATGTGACTACAGAAACGTAAGACAGTCCTACTTTTCACTTGCAGTACGAGTGCTTTCCCTAGGAAATTCAACTGCAAAATTTACTCACCCAGCTGTTTAGATATAATGCAATTCCTGTAACTTGCGTGAGTGTGGAGGAACACAAGGTTTAGTGGCTGGAACAGGAGACCAGACCGTGGGTTTATTCCTCATCTTGCCACTGCTTGCTTTGTGAACCTGAGAAGTTGCTTAACCTTTACAATTCAGCTTCCCCTGCAAAGTGAGAGTAAGGCTGTGGTTTTACATGCTAAACAAAAGTATTGCTCGAGAGAAACTGTGCTGGCTGTATCACCCTCTCTGTCTTTTATTTCCCCCAGTTCTACTGGAGGGAAGTCTGCCAGAAAGGAACAAAAATTACATTGCTAATTTGGGTGGTTTGTGGTTTTATGCACATTTACACACACAGGAATTCTTATAAAACATAATTGTCTGAATAGTTTAGCATCTCAACTCATCTATTAACCTTCCTAAGCTCTATAAAAGGCTGCTGTAAAATGCAATGCAGCAGTGTTGTGAAGGAAAAGAACAAGTTTCAATCTAAGTACCACTGGAAAAAGGAAAGGAAATAAAGGGTTGTAGTTGTGCTTTTCTATTAAGACAGAATAGAAAAGGGAAAAAATAAAGGAAGTGCAAGATAAAGAGGTGGCAGCACATGGCCCTTGGCAGAGGTTGCTGAGATCCCCTGGGGATGATTCAGGAGCCAAGCAGATGGTGATTTCAGCAGAGGGCACCAGAACAACGGGGATGTGCTGCGGTACTGCCTGGGCCTTGCTCTGCCTGGTGGATCTACAGACCTGCTACGCTGCAAATTCTTGTACTTCATATTGCTTCGAAATTTTTGTCACACAGAGAGAGATGTGCTCCCAGAGTGACAGGGGAAGCTCTGGGATTGAAGCAAAGCAGGAATTACATGTAAGCAAAAAGGCAGTGAGGAGCAGCATGAGAATCTGGGGCACATACCCCTGAGCCAGCACTCTGCATCCCTAAACACCAGTGGGAGAAGGAGGAGATGGGACAGTTAAGTAAGGGGAACTTCTAATGAGAAATCATCGAGGTTTCTTATTACTTCCCTTATAATTTCTTCTTTTTTTCACAGCAGCTGCAACCAGAGGGTATATTTACATAGATCTTTTGCATTCCAAGGAGCCTGAAAACACAAACATTAATAACTGCACTGAGAGTCTGCAAATTTATTATGTACAGCATCAAAGAACTGCAAAAAGTTTTCAGTCTGATGTTTGGCAGGTTTGCAAATTGAATGTCTGGGAGAGATGCAGTCATGGAGGAACTCTGATTTTACACATATGCACTTCACATTGCTGTAGATCCTTCAGGCTCCTCTTGCACAAAGGAAATCTAAATCTTGCCTCTTCTGGTGGAGACACTGAGCATGTCCTTCCTTCCACAGTGGAGGGCTCTGCTTTGCCACCATCCGCTTGTTTTAAAATAAGCTCTAACAGTTGCATCTGCGTCCCATGGGCTTGGATGATATTCAGCACACTCTTTAATAAATAGTGGAATTTTTTTAAATTATTATGTTGGACAGATACAGTCTTCTGCTTTTGTCAGTGGAATTTTATAAAAGTAATTTATAATTTATAAAAGGAATCTAGGTTTTGTTAACGAGATGGTCAAGTGCTAAAGACTTTCTTTTTTGTTATCTGTGGTTTACATGCAAGGATCTCGGCTGTGTGAATTAACAAGGACATTTTTTACATACTTGCAGCCACTTGGAAGAATACTTCATTTTTGCCTTTCACTCTGATATCACAGGTTTCAAAATGAGAATTTTTCCATTATTATCAGCTTTACTGCTCACGTTGGTAACTAAAATAGCAAAGTGAAACACTGCCAACACATTTTAAAAATATGTATTTTTTTTATAAAGACAGCTATTCTGGTAGCACAGTTCTATATCAGTTTTATATGAAAGAGCAGTATAAAAATTGAATGGTGAGATGACACCATTTCACAGTTAGAGTGCTATTTTACCTATTTCTCTCAGTCACACGGGCTAAAATGAGGAGTCATTTTTAAGGCATAATCTGAAGAACATTACTAGGGTGGCCACAAATATCAAATCCTAGAACCATGCCTACACATTATCCTGTTTTGCATGGAAAAACAAAAGAAAAAAAAGGAATTGAAAATTTAGACTCTCTGTGGTAGAATGAAACGAACTCCCGTAGGTTTTTAAGAACATAAAAGGCAGAACAATGTGAATATGTGGAGACAAATGATAGCAGATTTAATGATAAACTGAAATGAGATTTGAAAACAGTAAGCCTAAAGATAAATGCTGTTTTGTGCTTCATATGCTAAAGCAGTGTGCCATGCAGGAAGAAATGCTGTGGAACTGGGGAAAGCAGACATTAAAACTAATCTAGATACCCACTGGGATCAGCTCCCAAGGAGAGAACAAATTTCTGAACATCTACAAATTTCTGAACTTTTAGAAAACAGAATAAAGAATGAGCATTAGAAAAGTATGACTCTGATGGAGGTGAAAAATGGGGCTTGAGAATTAAAGTACTCATCTTTGCAGTGTTATATAATAAGAACCGTGGCCATTTCAGACCCCACTTCTTTAAATGTCAACAACTGTGGTAACCTATGTTGTAATAGTGCAAATTATTGCTAGCATGTTAATACTGGTGATGGAATTAAATGCTGAGGGAAAACATAAACTACCTGAAGACTCAAACCTTTCCACAATACAGGAACAATACACAGGAACTAAGTATAGGAAGTGGTAGAAGTCTCCAGCCTGGACTATTAAAATCCAGACTGGACAGAACACCAGAACACTACGTACAGTCCTCTGCTAGAAACTAGGAAGTATCAGGATGTCCTCAGGCCTTGACCATTTCTAGTTTCTGTGACTTTAAACCAAGGTTTAAAGAACACCAACCTACTGCCATCTTCTGCTTCTGATCAGAACTCTGGTAACTCCAGCAAGGGTCACATTTCTGTGGAACATTTAGGAGAGGAGCCTGCAAAAGCTGGCAATTGCTGGTTGGAAATCTTCTGTGGTATAGAACCTCCGACTGGTTTGGGTTGGAAAGGACCTTAAAGCTCATCCAGTGCCACCCCCTGCCCTGGGCAGGGACACCTTCCACCAGCCCAGGTTGCTCCAAGCCCTGTCCAACTTGGCCTTGGACACTTCCAGGGATGGGGCAGCCACAGCTTCTCTGGGCAACCTGTGCCAGGGCCTCCCCACCCTCACAGAGAGGAATTTCTTCCCAATATCCCATCTAACCCTGCCCTGTGGCAGGTATGTAGAGTTTTAAATTAGAGTAACAGGGTGAAGAGAGTACTTAAATTGATCTAGAATAATGTGCAAAGATACTGCTCAATAGTTCACTGCCAAGAGAGAGGACTCATTAGATAGGAGTATAATGATTCAGATTTGAATTTTATTTTTTAAATTTTTAAAAATTACACTGCAGTTTGCCAATTGGTTATATGAAAGATGGTGCTTCAGGACAAAGACTCTTACATTATTTATACAGCCATTAAGAACAAGTAATATGAAGGTTTCATTGAGACATTGTAGAAACTATTACAACTGTTACTATTTTATCATTACAATGCCAATATAATGATAAAAATATAATAATGTACTAGTATGTGATCATCTCCAGCTTCCAAATCTGGCTAAGTGCAATATTCTTGATTAAACTGTTCATTCAGCTACTTAATTTTGTGACAATGGCGCTAAGGATTCTGATGTTTACATTGCTTGTTTTAGATTTCTTTTGGTGGATTTTTAAATTTTTCCTATTAATCTTTCTGAGGCAACAGTAAAACAGTCATAATGCATAAGATTGACATTTCCATGTTAAATGGAAATTTAACTTAACTTCCCAACTTATCATAGAATGGTTTGGGTTGGAAGGGACCTTAAAGCTCCTCTGGTTCCAAACCCCCTGCCATGGACAGGGACACCTTTCACTAGACCATGTTGCTCTAAATCCCATCCAACCTGGCTTTGGACACTTCCAATTTATACTTCTTTTGTAACTCACAGTAAGGCTCTTGCTAAGTTAAAGGTGTATGGGTAAATACGTTACCTTCTGGTCAATATGGCAAAAGCCAGTTTTCAGAAAGTAATAGCTGTTCCTAATAATACATTATTTAAGCTTGATAAGCACTAGGCTTGTTTTGGTGAACAAACCTAAATAATAGAGATGATTTCTATAGTAAAATGGATAGAAATAACACTTTTAGTTACTACCACCACATTTCTTGTAAAATTAACGTGAAAACCTGTCTGTGGTCAGTACAAGAGTCAGAAGTAGGAGCTGAAGAGTAACCTCCCCCTGTATAGTTTTTCCCTGTGTGTAGGAGTTTAGATCTGTGATTTATTTCCATGTCCTATCTGGATGTCATGACCCAGCTTCCTTTTGCAGGTTGCTGTCTCGGGTCTCTGGCTCCGGGCCTGGATACTTCTGACCTGACACTGCTCTGTTTAAATTGTATTTTGAGGTCATGCAACGCTGCAGTTCGGATATTGAACTGATAATACACTGTGTGCTCCTCATGGTGTTACAAACTGAAAATAGAAATTCCATACCCAGCATTGAGCACAGTGGCCTCACACCAGGATTGATCCCACAGATCTGGGCAAAGACATGACAAAATACCTGAGCAGTAAGAGGGGCCACTGAATGCTATTTTTGGTCTTTAATTTGAAAATATATGTGGATAAATTCCTTAGTATTTTACACCATATTCATATTCTTGTAAATGGGCATCAAGATGCTACCTTCAAATAACCTGGTGGCAAATAATTGGCTCTTGTAACATTTTAAAACTATCAGTCAGTACGTGCTAAGTAAACGCTATGAATCATTATGCATACCTGTAAAGTTATATATATATGTAAGGTTTTAAAATTTCTTCACTATTTCAACTAGTTCTAATACTGTTATACAGGAAGGCTTCGTGGGTCCCCAAACATCTTACCTGTGGTGTTGGTTAAAGCTGAGGATGATTTAAGTGGGTCCTGCAACAAATAAAGCTACGGGGGACTTTCTCCAGCAGCGAGCCCAGCTCTGCGCCTTCCCCTGGAGCTGGTGGGCAAAGCAGCAGGGGCTTTGCCCTGCACGGCCACCTAAGCGGGAACAGCTTTATTTGTGTTATTTTCCCTTTAACATAGAAAATTACCCAGCCCCAAGCTCTGAGGTGTGTTGGCATGAGGCAATCGCAGCGGGGAAGATGAGGGGAACCGCAGCGTTCGCCAACTGAGTAGCACCCTGAGGGAGAGAAAATGGCGGGCGGGGGCCGTCAGGAGGCTTCCAACGCACAGAGCGCTCCTCAGGCGGCACTCGGCGTGTGAAGAGCCCCGAACTCCACCCCGAAGCCTGTCTGACCCCGCTAACGACGAGAAGATGAGGTGACAGAGCGAAAAACACCCCTAAACGGCAAGAGAGGGCAACGGGGAGGCATACCGGCCGTCAAGGACCGCGGGACGCCCTCTTCGTCATGGGTGACAGTTCCCCCGCCCAGCCCAGCCCAGCCCAGCCCAGCCCTGC
>VYXB01001320.1:5333-15507 GCA_013397135.1 Pachyramphus minor | reverse complement strand
ACACCCTGGGACACCCTGGGACACTTTGGGACACCCTGGGACACCCTGGGACACCCTGGGACACTCTGGGACACTCTGGGACACCCTGGGACATTCTGGGACAGTCTGGGGCACTTTGGGACACCCTGGGACACTCTGGGACACCCTGGGACACTTTGGGACACTTTGGGACACCCTGGAACACCCTGGGACACCCTGGGACACTTTGGGACACCCTGGAACACTCTGGGACACCCTGGGACACTCTGGGACACTTTGGGACACTCTGGGACACTGCAGCCCTCCAGGAGGGACAAGCAGGAATCTTCTGACGCACAGGGAATTCTAAGGAACGTGGGAAAGCAGGGAATACTTTCCACCTTCGAGGCATCATCTCATCCCGACGGGATCTCTGTCCCTGCAGCCTTGGGAATTCCAAAAAGCTCCCAAAAACGCAGGGAGAGAGAAGAGGGTTGGGACAGCCCCTGGTGGGGACATTTTTCCTTCCATCCAGGCCCCGACTTCACAGAAATCCCCCTTTTTTTTTGGCAGGTACGAGGACGAGATCAACAAGCGGGCGGCGGCCGAGAACGAGTTCGTGGTGCTCAAGAAGGTGGGTGTGGGAATCCCGGGATGCTCTGGGTGGGAAGGGACCTGAAATCCCACCCAGTGCCACCCCCTGCCCCGGGCAGGGACCATCCCACCATCCCAGGGTGCTCCGACCTGGCCTTGGACACTTCCAGGGGTGGGGCCACAACAGTTCCCTGGGATGGCAGCCCTTGTTCCCTCCCTGTCCCTGCTCCGTGTTCCCTGTCCCTGCTCCGTGTCCATTCCCTGTCCCTGCTCTGTGTCCATTCCCTGTCCCTGCTCTGTGTCCATTCCCTGTCCCTGCTCTGTGTCCATTCCCTGTCCCTGCTCTGTGTCCATTCCCTGTCCCTGCTCTGTGTCCATTCCCTGTCCCTGCTCTGTGTCCATTCCCTGTCCCTGCTCTGTGTCCATTCCCTGTCCCTGCTCTGTGTCCATTCCCTGTCCCTGCTCTGTGTCCATTCCCTGTCCCTGCTCTGTGTCCATTCCCTGTCCCTGCTCTGTGTCCATTCCCTGTCCCTGCTCTGTGTCCATTCCCTGTCCCTGCTCTGTGTCCATTCCCTGTCCCTGCTCTGTGTCCATTCCCTGTCCCTGCTCTGTGTCCATTCCCTGTCCCTGCTCTGTGTCCATTCCCTGTCCCTGCTCTGTGTCCATTCCCTGTCCCTGCTCTGTGTCCATTCCCTGTCCCTGCTCTGTGTCCATTCCCTGTCCCTGCTCTGTGTCCATTCCCTGTCCCTGCTCTGTGTCCATTCCCTGTCCCTGCTCTGTGTCCATTCCCTGTCCCTGCTCTGTGTCCATTCCCTGTCCCTGCTCTGTGTCCATTCCCTGTCCCTGCTCTGTGTCCATTCCCTGTCCCTGCTCTGTGTCCATTCCCTGTCCCTGCTCTGTGTCCATTCCCTGTCCCTGCTCTGTGTCCATTCCCTGTCCCTGCTCTGTGTCCATTCCCTGTCCCTGCTCTGTGTCCATTCCCTGTCCCTGCTCTGTGTCCATTCCCTGTCCCTGCTCTGTGTCCATTCCCTGTCCCTGCTCTGTGTCCATTCCCTGTCCCTGCTCTGTGTCCATTCCCTGTCCCTGCTCTGTGTCCATTCCCTGTCCCTGCTCTGTGTCCATTCCCTGTCCCTGCTCTGTGTCCATTCCCTGTCCCTGCTCTGTGTCCATTCCCTGTCCCTGCTCTGTGTCCATTCCCTGTCCCTGCTCTGTGTCCATTCCCTGTCCCTGCTCTGTGTCCATTCCCTGTCCCTGCTCTGTGTCCATTCCCTGTCCCTTCTCCCGCTTTCCCAAGCTCTGCCCGAGCCCCCGAGGTTCCATCCTGGGAATTCCGGGTTCCAGAGGCAGCTCCGAGCAGAGCCTGAGGTGCCGAATCCCAGGGATGTTTCTGCACCTGGAGCTTCCTTTGGGACCTTTCCCAAGGTCTCCGTGTGCAGCAGAAGGGATCCAGGGAATCCAGGGGATCCAGGGGATCCTCCTTCCAGCAGAATTCCTCCTGAGGGATCAGTTTTAGGCCCCGGTGAATCCCTGGGGAGCCTCATTTGGGAGCCCCCGACTCCCGGCTGGGCTCAGCCAGCAAAGCTTCGCCGTTCCATGGATTATCCCGGTTTTTTTCCAGGATGTGGACGCTGCCTACATGAACAAGGTGGAGCTGGAGGCCAAGGTGGACGCGCTGACGGACGAGATCAACTTCCTGCGGGCTTTCCATGAGGCGGTGAGGACCCTCCCGCTTCCCGCGGCACCGCAGGGTGGGAGGGCAGGGAATGCCGGCTGGAATGTCAGCGGGCTCATCCCAGAGGTGGGAAAAGGGATGGAGACGGAGCTCTCCCCTTCCAGAGGCGAAATCCAGCCCGTAAATGAGGCGATTCCTTGGAATTGCCGTGGGCTGTGCTGGAGGGGAGGTGGATTTTACCGTAGGCAAATTCCCGCTGGGAATTTGGCTGGAAACGTGGGAAGTGGGAACATTCCAGGGCTGGGGGAGTTTGGGGACCTGGAACCACGGGAAAGCTGCTGCTCCCAGGCTCCAGCTTGGACACAAATCCTTGGGAGAGGTGCTGGGATCCGGGGCACTCCCGGCTCTGGGAGCAGCCGGGTTCTTCTCCCAGGAATGGGGGATAAGGAGCAACATTCCCACTGCTTTCCGGGGCTTTGGGCCTTCCAAGGCTGGGTCCCTCCTAATTAATGATGACTTGGGGGGAATTCTCCTAATTAGTGATGATTTGGGGGGAATTCTCCTAATTAGTGATGATTTGGGTGGAATTCTCCCTCCTGTGGATGATTTGGGTGGAATTCTCCCTCCTGTGGATGATTTGGGTGGAATTCTCCCTCCTGTGGATGATTTGGGTGGAATTCTCCCTCCTGTGGATGATTTGGGTGGAATTCTCCTCATTAGCAATGATTTGGGTGGAATTCTCCCTCCTGTGGATGATTTGGCTGGAATTCTCCCTCCTGTGGGTGATTTGGGTGGAATTCTCCCTCCTGTGGATGATTTGGGTGGAATTCTCCCGCCTGTGGATGATTTGGGTGGAATTCTCCCGCCTGTGGATGATTTGGGTGGAATTCTCCCTCCTGTGGATGATTTGGGTGGAATTCTCCCTCCTGTGGATGATTTGGGTGGAATTCTCTCTCCCTCCCCGGGTTTTCCCTCCGAGCCGCTCCCGAGGGAGAGACGCTTCAAAACTCAGGGATCAGGACGGGGTTTGTTGTTGTTGTTGTCCCTGCAGGAAATCAATGAGCTGCAGGCCCAGATCTCGGACACCTCGGTGGTGCTTTCCATGGACAACAACCGGAGCCTGGACCTGGACGGGATCATCGCCGAGGTGAAGGCGCAGTACGAGGACATCGCCAACCGCAGCCGCGCCGAGGCCGAGGCCTGGTACCAGAGCAAGGTGGGACCCGGGATCCAGGGAAACCTTGGAGCCCCTTCCAGGGCCTGAGGGAGCTCCAGGAGAGCTGGAGAGGGATTTGGGATGAGGGCTGGAGGGACAGCACCCAGGGAATGGATTCCCGCTGGGAAAGGGGGAGTTAGGTGGGAGATTGGGAAGGGATTCCTGGCTGGGATGGATTTCCCAGAGGATTTCCCACCCCTGGGAGTGTCCAAGGCCGGGTTGGATCCCCCTGGGATGGTGGGAGGTGTCCCTGCCCATGGAAAGGTGGGATGGGTGGGATTTAAGGTCCCTCCACTTTGGGGCAAAGGTTGGGCTGGGGATACTGGTGGGAGTTTTCCTTTGGGAAAAACAACCCCAAATCCAAGGATGGGAGTCTGAGGTTGTGGCTGCTCCACCCCTGGAAGTGTCCAAGGCCAGGTTGGATCCCCCTGGGATGGTGGGACCTGTCCCTCCAGCCAGTGGGGTGGGATGAGCTTTAAAGTCCCTCCCAACCCAAACCATTCCCTGATTCCAGGATCCACAGCTCTGCCAGTGCCAGGAGTGGGAGAGGTTTTATCTGGCTAATTAACCCCATCCCGATGGCTAATTAACTCCATCCCAATGGCTAATTAACCCCATCCCAAGGGCTAATTAACCCCATCCCTGTCCCAGTACGAGCAGCTCCAGCTCACGGCCGGGAAACACGGGGACGACCTGCGGAACACCAAGAACGAGATCACGGAGATCAACAGGGCGATCCAGAGGCTCCAGGGGGAGATCGAGAATGCCAAGGCCCAGGTGAGCACCTGGAGGTCCTGATCCCTCTGGAGACCAGGGACAGGCCCCAGGGAACGGCTGGAGCTGGGCCAGGGGGGGTTTGGGGGGGATTTTGGGAACAGGTTCTTCCCCCAGAGCGAGGTCGGGCTCTGAACGGGCTCCCCAGGGTTTGGTTTCGGGGAGAAGGAGCAGGAATCAACCCCAGGATGGAGAAGGAGCAGGAATCAAGCCCAGGATGGAGAAGGTGGGATTGGGGAGAAGGAGCAGGAATCAGTCCCAGGATGGAGAAGGAGCAGAAATCAACCCCAGGATGGAGAAGGAGGGATTGGGGAGAAGGAGCAGGAATCAAGCCCAGGATGCAGAAGGTGGGATTGGGGAGAAGGAGCAGGAATCAACCCCAGGATGGAGAAGGAGCAGGAATCAAGCCCAGGATGGAGAAGGTGCAGGAATCAAGCCCAGGATGGAGAAGGTGGGATTGGGCAGAAGGAGCAGGAATAAACCCCAGGATGCAGAAGGAGCAGGAATAGATCCCAGGGGATGCAGAGCCCCAGGGCAGGACTGCAGTGGCCCCACAGGGGCTCGGGTGGCCCCACACGTTCCTCCCTCCTGTGGGACCGTTGCCCACCCCCCTTTCCCAAGTCTGGGCACAGCCGGGAATTTCTGGGCGCTCTGTTTGCTCTGCCCGGGGGGGTTTTATCTCCCCATCAGAGCGTTGGGGCCGCTCCGAGCGGGGTCTGAGCGGCTCCGGGGTAACCTGAGCTCCCGGAGCCGCCGATAAACGCGGTGATTCATCGCTGGTTGTTTGTTGAACGCGATGATTCATCGCTGATAAACGCGCGGGTTGATCCCTCTCGCAGCCTTTGTTTGGTTTCGGGGCAGGGAGGCCCCGACACGAGCTGGGGTTGGAGCCAAGAGCTGCCCGGAGCAGCTCCTGGAGCACAAAGCTCATTGTGAGCCCCGCCTGCCAAAGCCGGGCCCAAGGGGAGGGGCAGCGGCACAGCCCGGGGGGGGTCCGGCTCCCTGTGGGGCCTCGGGGGTGGTTTTGGGGTGGATCTGTGGGGTTTGGGGGCTCCAGGTCTGCTCCAGGTCCTGCTGCCCCTGGTCAAAGGTTGTCTGAGACCAACCAACCCCAAACGAGCTCTGGGGTGAATCTGGAGGTGCAGGGGCAGAGCTGAGGGTTCCAGCTCCATGTGGGGCCTTGGGGATGTTTTTGGGGTGGATCTGTGGGGTTTGGTGGTTCCAGGTGTGTGGGGTTTGGTGGCTCCGGGTGTGTGAGGTTTGGTGGCTCCAGGTGTGTGGGGTTTGGTGGCTCCAGGTGTGTGGGGTTTGATGGCTCCAGGTGTNGACAGGATGGGACTGGATGGAACAGGACAAGACGGGATGGGACAGGACGGGACAGGATGGAACTGGATGGAACAGGACAAGATGGGATGCGACAGGACAGGATGGGACTGGATGGAACAGGACAAGACGGGACGGGACAGGACAGTACAGGACAAACCAGGATGAACTTCCTTCTCCACACCCACCACCCCAAACCCGCGGAGGGGGTTCCCGCTGCTCTCCCGAGCCCCGCAGACCCCAGAGAGGGTTTTTGGGGGGCAGCAGCTCGTGGCCACTGACCCCCTGCCCCCTGCCCGCAGCGAGCCAAGCTGGAGGCGGCCGTGGCCGAGGCTGAGGAGCGCGGGGAGATGGCCCTGAAGGACGCCAAGGCCAAGCTGGCCGAGCTGGAGGACGCCCTGCAGAAGGCCAAGGCCGACCTGGCCCGGCAGCTGCGCGAGTACCAGGAGCTCATGAACGTCAAGCTGGCCCTGGACATCGAGATCGCGACCTACAGGAAGCTGCTGGAGGGCGAGGAGAGCAGGTGGGGGCAAAATCCCCTTCGGTTCTGCCCTGGCAGGGGTTGGGTCCCAACTGCTGGAGGGTGAGGAGAGCAGGGGGGACACACACGGGATGGAGCCCCGGAGCGGGGACAGCAGAGCCTGGATCTGATTCCACAGGGAAACACGGGTGGGAAAACCCTTTTGGAAGCTGATTTTTGGCCCTGGAGGGGCTTTGGGTGAAGAGCTGAACTGGCAAATTCCAGGGGGGAAAATCAATTATTTGGGGGAAAATAAAGGAGGGGAAAGTTGATTTCCATCATAAACAGGGAAGGGAAAAGTTGGTTTCCATTATAAACAGGGAAGGGAAAAGTCCATTTCCATCATAAACAGGGAAGGGAAAAGTCCATTTCCATCATAAACAGGGAAGGGAAAAGTCCATTTCCATCATAAACAGGGAAGGGAAAAGTCCATTTCCATCATAAACAGGGAAGGGAAAAGTCCATTTCCATCATAAACAGGGAAGGGAAAAGTCCATTTCCATCATAAACAGGGAAGGGAAAAGTCCATTTCCATCATAAACAGGGAAGGGAAAAGTCCATTTCCATCATAAACAGGGAAGGGAAAAGTCCATTTCCATCATAAACAGGGAAGGGAAAAGTCCATTTCCATCATAAACAGGGAAGGGAAAAGTCCATTTCCATCATAAACAGGGAAGGGAAAAGTCCATTTCCATCATAAACAGGGAAGGGAAAAGTCCATTTCCATCATAAACAGGGAAGGGAAAAGTCCATTTCCATCATAAACAGGGAAGGGAAAAGTCCATTTCCATCATAAACAGGGAAGGGAAAAGTCCATTTCCATCATAAACAGGGAAGGGAAAAGTCCATTTCCATCATAAACAGGGAAGGGAAAAGTCCATTTCCATCATAAACAGGGAAGGGAAAAGTCCATTTCCATCATAAACAGGGAAGGGAAAAGTCCATTTCCATCATAAACAGGGAAGGGAAAAGTCCATTTCCATCATAAACAGGGAAGGGAAAAGTCCATTTCCATCATAAACAGGGAAGGGAAAAGTCCATTTCCATCATAAACAGGGAAGGGAAAAGTCCATTTCCATCATAAACAGGGAAGGGAAAAGTCCATTTCCATCATAAACAGGGAAGGGAAAAGTCCATTTCCATCATAAACAGGGAAGGGAAAAGTCCATTTCCATCATAAACAGGGAAGGGAAAAGTCCATTTCCATCATAAACAGGGAAGGGAAACATTGATTTCCATCATAAACAGGGGAGGGAAAAGTTCATTTCCATCCTAAACAGGGAAGGGAAAAGTTCATTTCCATCATAAACAAAGGAAGGAAAAATTGATTCCCATCATAAACAGGGAAGGGAAAAGTTGATTCCCACCGTTTGTGGTGGCAGAACGTTCCCAAGGGGAAATCCCTGTGGAATTAGGGCAGGAATTCCAGGGTTCTGTCATCCCCTGCTGGAATGAGGGGCTGGAACCCACCCCCAGGGTGGGAGGGGAACCTTCCCGGGGGGTTTCGGTGCTGGGGTGAGAATTCCCAGCCTGTGGAATCCTGGGAATTCCAAACCTGATCCCTCCTCTCCCTTCCTTGTCTCCTCCACCAGGTTGGCCGGGGACGGAGTCGGCNGTGTCCAAGGCCGGGCTGGATCCCGCTGGGATTGCGGAATGTGTCCCTTCCATGGGCTGGGAACGGGATGATCCTTCCAGGATTCCACAGGCGAAGGGAGCAGCTACTGGAATTCTCCCCTCCCCACCTTTTCCCGGGGGTTTTCCCAGCCGGGTTTGGATCTCCCAGGAACTCATGGAGCCTTTTCCCTCTTTCCCTGTCCAGCCGTGGTCACTTCCAGCGGCGGCGGCGGCTTTTCCAGCCCCGCGGGATTCCTGGGAGGATCCCTGGGCTCCGGGATGGGGAGCGGAGCTCTGGGATTCTCCTCCGGGGGGGCCACCAAGTCCTACTCCATCACCACCACCTCCAGCAGCCGCCGCAGCGTCAGGAAATAACCCCGGGAGGGACATTCCCGGGATTCGGGGAGCGAGGGAAACCCTCGGGAAGAGACCTCCCGGTGCCTTTTCCCGGGATAAAACGCGCGTTCCTGCCCCTCCCACCGCACTCCAGAGGCTTCTTCCCGCCCCGCGATCCCGCCCGGAGCCCCCGGGGAGGGATTTTTTGGGAGCTGGGAGGGGCTGGAGTTGGCAAATCCCACATTCCCGCTGCGCCCGTGCCCAGAGACCTGAAGATTTCCCCTCCCCGTCCCTGTTTTAATTGGATTTTGGGAGATTTCCGTCCCTCGGGGCTCACCCCGGGCTGGGTTTTTTAACATTTATCCGTCAGAAAACGCTGGATTTCTCCCGGATTCCTTCGGGAAGGGGCTCGCAGCTGGAATTCCACCCTTCCCCTCTGCCCGGAGCTGCTTTCTGACCCAAAGGCTGATTTATTTCAGGCGTTTTGGGGCAAAATAACTCATTAATTCATCCCCTCCCCCGTCCCTTTAACAAAGCCCAGACCCCGAGGGACCTTAAACTGCTCGAAATTCCAAAGGGAGAGAACATTCCCTGGTTTTGGGTGTCTCTGTTCACCCCCCACACCCTGGGGGTGTTTCCTGATTTCCGGGGTCTCCTCCAGGGAGGCAAAACCGTCGCTGCAGATCCCAAAAATTCCTCCTTCCCGCCCAAAGTGGGGCTTTGGGGTTGTTTTCCCTGCGGCAGGGAGGGATTTTAGGGAATGACTCCCGGAATTTGGGGGGAATTCTTGCGCTTTCCGTGTCTGTCCCGAGGTGGTTTAATAAAGTTTCCCTTTTTCCCGCTGTTTCTGTCCCGGTGAGTCCTTTGGGAATTCTCCGGGAATGCTTTTCCTGCGCATCCAGAGGCTGCCCCGGGGCAGGATTTGGGATTTGCCGCCTTCCCCAGGAGCGTTCCCGGCGGGAATTTCCCGGGGGAGGAGGGGGGGGAAGGGGGGTGAAGGGAGGGATTAGTTGCTCCAGGAGGATTTGGAGGTAAAATGGAAAAAATTTGGAGGTAAAATGGACAAAATCGCTCCCAAAAAGGTGCATTTGGAGATAAAATGGACAAAATTTGCTTCCAAAAAGGTGCATTTGGAGGTAAAATGGATGAAATTTGCTTTAAAAAGGTGGATTTGGAGGTAAAATGGACAAAATTTGCTTTAAAAAGGTGGATTTGGAGGTAAAATGGACAAAATTTGGAGGTAAAATGGACAAAATCTCTTCCAAAATGGATGAAATTTGGAGGTAAAATGGATGAAATTTGGAGGTAAAATGGATGAAATCACTTCCAAAATGGTGAATTTGGAGGTAAAATGGGTGAAATTTGGAGGTAAAATGGATGAAATTTGGAGGTAAAATGGACAAAATCACTTCCAAAATGGTGAATTTGGAGGTAAAATGGGTGAAATTTGGAGGTAAAATGGATGAAATTTGGAGGTAAAATGGACAAAATTTGGAGGCAAAATGGACAAAATTGCTTCCGAAAAGCTGAATTTAGAGGTAAAATGGACAAAATCTCTTCCAAAATCGTGAATTTGGAGGTAAAATGGACAAAATTTGCTTCCAAAGTGGTGAATTTGGAGGTAAAATGGATGACATTTGGAGGTAAAATGGACAAAATCGCTTCCAAAAAGATGAATTCGGAGGTAAAATGGACCAAAATCGCTTCCCAAAAAGTGACTTTGGATGTAAAATGGACAAAATCCCTTCCAAAAACACCTCGTTGCCCCAGAGCCCCCCAGAGCCCCTGGGATTCCGTCGAGGATTTAATTCCCCCCTGGAATTAAAATTCCAGGTGCCCTTTGTTGGACAAACAGGGGGAGGGTCAAAGGACAAACTCCTTTCCCCAAGATCCTGTAAAATAATCGGGAATAAGTGGGAAAAGAGGATTGTGGGGGTCAAAGAGCCGCCGGGATCACGGAGTGTTCTCTGGAAATGGGGACAGACGGGTTTGGATCCCGAATCTTTGGAACTTTGGGAGGATCCCAAAGGGGGAGAAGGAGTGACCAGGACACCGGGGGGGACCTTTGCTGAGGCTGTGGTTTCTCAGGGCTTCATTTTATGGATTTTTGGGTTGTTTCCTCACCCATGGAGTGACCTTTGCTGAGTCTGTGATTTCTCAGGGCTTC
>VYXB01001318.1:164760-179351 GCA_013397135.1 Pachyramphus minor | reverse complement strand
CGTTCCCGAGGGGGTCCGACCCTCCATCCTCAGGGCTCTGCTCCCCCCTCCCAGTGCTCCCAGTGCCCCCGAGCTACAGGAAATGCCCAGGGCCCTTCCTCGATTTTGAACTCCATCCCCGGCTGCTCAGAGCTGCGAGAAACCCCAGGCACGGGGAGAAACTTCCATTTTTCCGGCATCCTCTGGATTATTTTCCCCTTCCCAAGGTCTGCTGACCCCATTTGCATCCTGTCCCTTCCCAAAGCTGGGGCTGGGACAAGTTGGTTCAGGGATGATTGTGAACCCTGGAATCCAGGTCTGGAATATGGGATTCCGGGATGGTGGTGACCCCGGGACACAGGATCCAGGGATAACTGTGACCCTGGGACAAGGAATTCAGGCAAAATCATGATCCTGGGATGCGGGATCCAGGGATAATTGTGACCCTGGGCCACAGGAGCCCTTTTGGAGCAGGAGCTGGGCTCTGCTGGGCTGGGTGCTGGTTGCTCCAAGCACCAGGGAGGTCCCATCCTGCTTCCCAAATGTCTCTGTCGTTGCTCCCACGCCCCAGGATTTGCATCCCCTCATCCCAGGATCCTCCAGGCTTTGGCTTTGGCAGCGGGGACGGTGCTGGGTCAGAGCTCACTGAGAGTTTGTCCCCCCATTTTCCTCCTCAGCCCCCCGGGACTGGAGGTTTGGCTTTTTTGGGGGGAGGAGACACAGTTTTTGGGGGGTTTGTGCTCAAAATAAGGGGGCAGATCTGGCATTCGAAGCCTTGGAGAGGAGATGAAACGAAGGGCCCCGAGAACCGAGCGGGAATCTTGGCTCAGGGGTGAAGTTTTTCCCTCCATTCGCTGTTTTTCCCCGGGCACAACAATTTTGGGTCATTCCCTGGGCACCATTCCTCGCTCCAGCTCCAGGAAAAACGTCCCTGCAGGTTTGGGGGCCGCAGGGCAGGGGGTGAACGGGGTGGGAGCAGCAAGAAGAGGTGGGGAAGGAGCCGCAGAGCCCAGATGTGATAACACCGCCCGTAAATAACATTATCACTTGTGCAGCCGGGGCAGGGCTGTTATCCAGGCACCGGAAAAACCTGGGATTAGGAGACAATCATCTCATTTCAAAGAGTTCACAGTGTCAATAGAGTGTCAGCCTTCTGTCTGGGCAGGGGCTGAGGGTGAGAAATCCCTGGAGTGATGGATCCGGGGTGTAAATCACAGCTGGATTTTCCAGGCCCTGCTCAGGGAAAATAAAATCGTGGCTGGTTGCTCCGAGTTATTTTTTTGGAGCCCTTTGAGGGGCTGGTTCTGCACGGGGGGGGGGGGGGGGGGGTCAGGGAGGGCAGTGCCCCCTCCTCACCCACCCGAGGGATCCCACAGCATTCCCTGACTGTGGAGATTCCCAAACTGGAGCTGCCGGGACTTTTCCCGTTTCCCACTGTTCCCACAGCTCCCGGGTGCTGTGAATTGTGGTTAAATCGGGGCTGGAGGCCCCGGGCACAGCTCAGATCATCAAATATCATGGAATATAACTCCTGGAAGGGCTGATTAGTCCTGACTCCTGGGTTTAGTGCTGCCATTTGAGGGGATTGTGGAGCAGGATGAGTTTATCCCTGCCTGGCAGGGGACAGGCTTTGGGAAGAGCTGGTTTTCCAGGGTGGAGGGATCTCTGGGACACTCCCGGGCAGCTGGAGGGGTCTCAGGCTGGTGGGATTTTTGGGGTGTTTGGAGCCGAAGGCAGCGCGAGGTTCGTGAGGTTTTGGGGGGTTGGTGTCGGTTCCTGGGGCTGAGGAGGAATTTGGGGCCTCCCCTGGGCAGGAGGAGGAGCAGGAATCCAGGGATCTCCTTCCGAACCCGCCACCAACCCTCTGCTCCGGCATTTCCCGCGTGTGGAACCAGCCCAGGGGTCTCATCCTCCTGGATTTGGGGGTGTTTGGAGCAGGGACGGGGCTGGAAGCGGGAGCCAGGACGGGCAGAGAGATCCCGAGGGGCTCCCGGGGTTCAGGTGCCACGGAGCAGCTGATTTTTGGGCAGGGGATGATCCCACCCATTCCTTGGCTGAAAACCTTCCAGAGGAACTTTCCACAACATCCCGGTGTCCGACTGACGTCTCCGCTCGGCTCTTGGACTCAAATGACCTTTTGTGGCCCAATTTTAATTGGATTTGCCACCGAATCCAATTAAAAGCGGCGTCACCGGAGCCACCGAGTGCGGCGGGAGGACTCCAGCGGGATCCTCCGAGGGAAAACTCCTCCTGGTTTCGGTTTCTCTGCCGCTTGTCCAGAGGGGGAATTGTTTTCCTGCCTTTGCATCCCATTGGTTTTCCCAAGGATCCCCGGGAGCTGCTTCTCCTCCGCTGGGATCACGGGGTGTCCTGGAGCTCTGTGGTTTGTGGGAACATCCCCGCACAGCTGAGACTTCCCAGAGCCTTGGGAATGCTGGAGAGGGACGGGAGCAGTGCCTGACACGCAGGGAATGGGATTCTGCTTCCCTAGGGACACGATTTCCCTCCCATCCCGAGGGCTGGGAAATGTAGATGACCACCAGCATCGTCATCCAGGTGCAATTCCACGCCCTGGGCTTTTCCTCCGGGAAGTTGGGGTTTATTATTATTATTATTATTATTATTATTATTATTTTACATTATTTTTAACAGTTTTGGGAAGAAATCCCATCCCATCCCTGGAGGAAAAGCTGTGGATTCCTGTGGAGAGCAGGGAAAAGGGACACTCAGGGAACAATGTCCTGGTGGGAACGGGGCTCCCAAGGTCCCTCCGGCATTCCCGGGGTTGGGAATCCCGCCCAAGGGATCGGGGGATTGTTCTCTCAATCCCGGGGGGAAAAAACATTCCCGGTTCTTCTCCTGCCGGTGAAGCACGAACGGGGCCGGGAGAGCCCCTGGAGGCCTTGGAACCTTCCGGGAGGCTCCTCCCGGTTCCTCCGCAGCCTTTGTCCGTCTGCACATCCCGAATATCCCAGGAAATCCTCCCATTCCCATTCCCGGCTCCCTGCGGGGCTGAACCCGAGCTGCGGTTTGAGTTTGCTCTGGGATCTGAGTCCTGAGGGCGGGAAAAATGACTTGGAACAAGGAATATTTCAATAATAAACTCATTTTTTATAGTATTTGTTTTGTTCGTATAAAATGTATATTCACACAAAAAGATGTATTTATAAGTTTGCCATATTTAGCTAAAATATACTTTTATACACAAAGGTATAAACTTGTATAAAATGTGTATAAAATATACAGTATATATAAAAACATACATTTATATAAAATAAATACTTTCTATGAAAAGTACATTTGTGTCTGTGATTTATATTTATTTTTCGGTTGGTCACGACCCTGGTTTGTGGGGGATGGAGCCGGAAAAACTCCGGGATCACGGAGCTGGGGCTGGATTTGATGGAATGATCCCAATTCCAAACATCCCCCCGGGGGTTCCCGTGTCCTGCGGGCACTTGAGGACATTTACAGCCGTAATTTAGATACCATTTAAATATCGATATTTTATTATTGGATGCATTCATACAATATATTAGTATTTTATGTATTTTTGTATTATATATTTTTATATAATGCAGTATATATTTATATATCTACACAGATGATGTATTATTAAATATACTGGATTATAGATGGTGTATTGTCCACACTGGATTGCGTTATATTAATTAGATAATATTAATTATATTATATTTTATTATTTTATTTGCTAACATCTGTTTATCCCGGGAAGGAACCTGGGACAGTGAAAGTGGAAACAGGAAGAGTTTTGGGGTCCCTTCCGACCCAAACCTCTCCAGGCTCCATAATTCTGTAATTCCACGTGCACACATCAATATTTAAATATAAATAGATGTTTAATTATTATTATATGAGCTCGTATTTCTATAAATACCTCTATTTACAGCCGCACTGAGGATTTAATCCCGCGCGAATATTTATTGGGATTTTTGCCCACAAACACCGTGTTCCCATAAAACGTCGTGTTTTGGGCTCGGGGGACACTGAACCCATGGAATTTTGTGCCTGGATCGCGGAGGGATGCGGGGGAACATGCGGGAATCACACGCAAATCGTCTCAGAAATCCCTGAATTAGGGTAAATATTTTATATTTGTGCATTTTCCGCGTCCAGAGGCAGCGAGGAGGGATAAGGGACCCCGGAAAACAGCGAAGGTTTCTTTAGAAATCCCATTTTTAGCCCTTTTTCCGCGGTTGTTCTTCTCGAGGTTCCCGTTCCCCTCCCGGCTCCGGGGCCGTAAATTAATGATGGAAATAATTAACAATGGACCAAAAAATAACCCCAAGCGAGGGATCAAACGCCGGGAAAACGAGCGGCGGGGCCGGGATTTATCCCGGCGGGAGCTCCGGGACTCGGCGCTTTTGTTTCCCGCTGCTGTTTCCAGGAGTTTTCCTTTGAATTCCCAGGATTTCCCTTCGCATTTCGAGGGGGAAATTACGATAAAAAAAATCAACGTTATTTTGGCTCCGCTCAAAGCAAAGCGAAAACTATTTTTTTTTCTTTTTTTTTTCTTTTTTTTTCTGGATAAAAATCCCAAACTTTTATGAATAAACGTCGTGTCCCTTTGAGGAGCTGCGGCAATAAATCGGTTTAATTCCCTCCGGCTGCTTTAAAAGGAGGATCCGGCTCCGTCCTCGCGCTCGGGGAATTCCACCAGCGCCTAATCCGGGCTCATAAACCCAATTTTAGGCCGGGATTACTCCCTGGATCCCTTCTCCCATCGCCGTCCTGGAATGCCGGGATGGATTTATTTATTATTTTTTTGTTTTAAAAAAGGAAGATCTGCGCTCGATCCACGCGGGGGAATTTCAGGCTGCTTTGGGAAGCGCCAAATTCAGCTTGTTTTCCTTCCAGCTGCTCCAAAAATATGTATTATATAGGGAAAAAAATATAAAAGGGTGGAAAGAAAAAACCTGGAAGCGGCAGCGAGTTGGGATTTGGGAGAGGTGCCGGGCTGGCCGCGGTTTTACGCCTTTAATCCCGGTAAAAGTTGTGTAACTGGCAACAAAACGACTCCTAAAATCCCTGATGGCCTCAGAAAATCAGGGGGAAAAGGAGGGACCCAACGGAATTGATCCCATCTGGGATTAAAAGGAATTTATTCCAGTATTTGCTTTGCCGGGAAGGGGTGGGATTCGAGCGGATTCGAGGTTTTAGAGTGACCCCGGAGGGTTGTAAATCTCAAATATCGACATTAATGGATTGGGACCGACACAACCGGGAGCGGGATCCGGCCCTGGGTTAACGCAGCAGCTGGAAAAATGGGTGGAAATGGGATTGATTTGGGGTTTATTGCGGATTTGAGGGATGGGGGGAGTTAATTCCCGGGGGGGCGCTGGAAGTTTATTCCCTCGGGGGGAATTAATTATTCCCGTCGTTGGGCTGAGCCGCTCTCCGGGATTCCATGGGGTGACCCCGCGCAGAGTTTGGGTTTTCCCTGGAAAACGGCCGGGAAATGGTGGAAATAGGGGGGGAAGGAAAAAGGGAGGGGAGGATTTGGGAGGGAATTCGCTCCTGGACGCGCAGAAAGGGCTGAAACAACTCCCTGATCCTGGGAGGGATCGGGAATAAACCCGATTCTTTCCAGGAATCAGCTTTTTGTGGGAGCGAATCCGCGCGGCTCCGGCTTTCCCGGAATGTTGGGATCGGCGGCGCCGGGGGGGGGGCTCCGCATTCCCATTCCCAAGGGTCTGGAGCAGGGATGAGGACCCTGAGGGAGCCCGGGGGCGTCCCCGGGTGTTCCCCCCGCTCTGGGGGCTCATTCCACCCGCAGCATTCCCGAATCCCAAACGGGGCTCGGCCAATTCCACCCGCAGCATTCCCGAATCCCAAACGGGGCTCGGCCAATTCCACCCGCAGCATTCCCGAATCCCAAACGGGGCTCAGCCAATTCCACCCGCAGCATTCCCGAATCCCAAACGGGGCTCAACATCCCGGGAGCCGCTCCCGCCGATCTGGGCCCTGATCCCGCTGCCCCCCAAGGAATTCCCTGTGGGATTCGCGAGCGGAGCTGGACAAAGCTCTTCCCCTCCCCGGGGGATTGACGGGTTTATTCCTCCCACCCCCTTCAATGAGCCGCTTCCAGATCCCAGGAAATCGTACGCACCGGGAAGGGGTGAAATCCTGCTCCATAAATCAGATCTCCCTTCCATCATTATCCTGGCGAGTTTCGGGGATCCCGGGATCGCCGCCACCCTTGCAATTCCCGATAAATCTGGGAGCAATCCCTCCCGGCAGCGAGGCGGCAAAAGCGCCGGAAAACTCCTTCTTCTTCCCTTAAAACGCAAATGGAAAATTTATTGTGGGGAAAGGAAAAGTTTTCTCCGGAGATTCCGCAAGAAGCAGCGGTGGGAGCCGCTCCCTGAGGGGGGGGATGGCATCGCCTTGGGATTTCTGGGATAAATTCCTTGCAGTCGCTAAAATTCAGGGAAGATTTTAGTTTGTTTTTTTTTTTCCTTGGGGTGAAACACGAGGAAAAAAGCGAAGCCGAGCGTCTCCAGCGCGTCCTGCGAGGACAGCGGAGCCAACGTGCTGCCTTCTGGTTTGTGTTTAGCCCTCGGAAAAAAAAAGGAATTCCCCCCCTGCGCACCCCTTTTCCCCTGAGGGAGGGTGGATTTTATTAACTGGCCGACACCTGAAAGCAATCGGCGTTTTTTTGGTGGCTGCCGGCGGGAAAAGGAGCCGCCCCTGGGTTTTCTCGCTGCTCTCGCTCCTGAGGGACGCGGGACGGAGCGTCCAGGGGGGATCCGGGTGCTGGGTGCTGGGTGTTGGGTGTTGGGTGTTGGGTGCTGGGTGCTGGGTGCTGGGTGCTGGGTGCTGGGTGTTGGGTGCTGGGTGCTGGGTGCTGGGTGCTGGATGTGTCCCAGCAAGGAGACACCCCCAGCACCCCCTTTCCCACGGGGAAACTGAGGCACGGGGCGCTTGGGAACCCCCCTCTGGATCTCCCTTGGCTGGTTCGTGGGTGGGTTGGGAATGTTGGGCTGAAGGGAGCTCGATCCCGAGAAACCCCCTCCGTGCATTCCAGGGAATGTTTCTCCCCCCTCACCACGTGCTTCCCACTGCTCCCAGCCTCGCCAGGGATTTGCTTTCCCAAGGAAAGGAGCAGCGGGAGATCCTGTTTTCCCATTGTCCCTGCCAGGATTTCAAGGGATTTGGGGGCGTTGGGAGCTGTCGGGATGAAGGAGAGGTGACAGCTGAGGGCTGGGGAGGCGCCTGGAATCCTGAGGGATTGTCAGGGATTCCTCCTTCCCACCTTTCCCTGCTCCCGGCCTGGATGGGTCGGGTCAGCTGAGGAGCAGGGAAAGGGCAGGGAATGGGCAGGGAAAGGGCAGGGAAAGGGCAGGGAATGGGCAGGGAATGGGCAGGGAAAGGGCAGGGAATGGGCAGGGAAAGGGCAGGGAATGGGAGCCTGGAGCATCCAACATCTCGGGGCAGAGGCTGGATGGGATCCAGGATGGGATGGGATCCAGGTTGGGACGGGATCCAGGATGGATGGACGGGGGGATGGGGGGTGGAAAGAGGGGGATGAGGACTGGGAGCAAGGCAAGAGCTGATTCCAGAGGCATTTCAGCCTGGATACGGTTGGGAGATGCTCCTGCTCCGAGGATTTTGGGTGGAAGGGCGACGTGATCCCATGGGACACACGCGGGGCTGGGGGGGCTCGGGGGGGACCTCGGTCCCAAACGCTGCTTTGGGTTTTCTCGGGGGGAGTTTTGTCCCTGCCCCCCGCCCTCTGCAGAGCCCCAAACCCTGCGGGAATCTTCACCCGCGTCCCTGGATGAGCCAAAACAACCCAAACCCGCGGGAGCCGGGAGGGACCGGGGGCAGTTCCAGGGAGCTGAGAGGCCACGAGTGGGGACAAACCCCACGCTGGACAATGACACCCCCAAAACTCTGTGTCCCGCTGTCCCCACAGCGACTGTGGGGGCTGAGGGCAGCTGTAGGGACAGGGTTGGGATTCCCGGGTTCCTCCCCACCTCCTGCCCCTCCGGAGGTTTCCTCGGGCTCGGCCGGGGCTGATCAGGGGAACCAGAAACAGCTCTGACCTTTCAGCTGCAAATCCCCCCGCGAGGAGCCTCAGGCGGTCCCGAGGCTCAAAGAAGGCCCTTGATGGGAAACAAAAGCTTCGCCACTGAACTTCGAAGGAATTCCACCCCCAAAAGAACCTCCCGGGGCCCCCAAAAAAGCCCCGTCGAGGGGCAGCGGGTGGTTTTCATGCGGGTGAGGAGGTGTGGAGGGGGTGCTGAGCGCTGCTCACCTCCAGCGCTGGTTTTCTGCTTCCTTGTTTTTTCCTCCTCATCCCTCGTTCCCATTTGGCTGCTGCTCTCACCCCTGGGGACCCACCCTTGGAGCGCAAAGATTTTGGGAGAACCGGGCGCCTCCTTTGCTGTTCCCCGAGAGTGGGAGCCCCTGATGATGAGGAGACGCGGGTGATGGCAGCTCCAGGGCTGCCGAGGGACCCCCCGGTGGAACCCCGTGGTCTTTAACGCCCCTTCCAGCCCAAACCATCCTGCGATCCCATCATTTCCGCGGGCACACGACCTGCCCATGGAAGCAAAGCTCCGTCCCCGCTCTCTTTCCCACCCCAGAGCCGCCCGCGGTGACGCTGTCCCAGCATCCATGGGCACATTCCCGGCTCCAGGCTCGCACCCCCTGGGTCATTGCTGGAGCTCTGGGAGCTCATTAATGACTCTGAGCAAGTTAATTGGTAAGAACACGACAGCAGCTCTGGAAAGGGAACGTGCTCCGCGCCGAGGGGATGGGGGGAGGTCCTGCTTCCCGGTTTGGATCCCTGTAAGTGGATTGAGGATCCCGGGATCGCATTCCCGTCACCGGAGGGGTGTGTGTGAGCCCCCAGGGCGGAGGAGAGCAGCGTGTCCTGACACATTCCCCAAGCACCTCCTGGTCTGGTTTCCCCTCGATCCCTTCCCTGGTTTTCCCCTCGAGCCCTTCCCAGGTTTTTCCCTCGAGCCCTTCCCGGGTTTTTTCCCTCGAACCCTTCCCGGGTTTTTCCCCCTCGATCCCTTCCCTGGTTTTCCCCTCGAGCCCTTCCCGGGTTTTTTCCCTCGAACCCTTCCCGGGTTTTTCCCCTCGAACCCTTCCCGTGTTTTTCCCTCGAACCCTTCCCGGTTTTTCCCCTGGAGCCCTTCCCGTGTTTTCCCCTCGAGCCCTTCCCTGTTTTTCCCCCTCGGGCCCTTCCCGTGTTTTCCCCTCTCGGGGTGTTGATCAGCAGCAGCTCCAGGGAACTGTGGCAGGTGCTGGAGAACCCGAATCCCGCAGGATCCGGCCCCAAACACCAGCAGGTTCCCTGTATTTCCTCCCTCGCCATCCCCGTGTTTTCCCTGCTGTTCCTTAACCCCATTAAAGGATCGGGGCCGGTTCAAACCTCGGGAGCAGCGGGAGGGAAAACCCGGAGCAGGGAGCGGCCTCAGCCAGGTTGGGAAAGAGGAGCTTCCCTCCCGCTCCCAAACAGCCCGCGGCGTTTTCCCCTTAAACCTCGGAGCCCGGACTGGGGGGAGAAGAGGAAAAAACCGGGATCAGCCCTTCCCGCGCGGAGACAGAGGTGGAAAACTCCCGGAGCCGGGATTGCAGACCGACCCCGGGGGGATCAGCCGGAGAACTGAGATCCCAGGATGTGAATCCGCCGGGAAAGTCGTCAAATCCAGGTAATTTGGGGGAAGTGAGTGTTTGAAGGGGTCTGGGGGCCACATTCCCCACGGGAAAGGGGCTGTTCCGGGGGAAAAGTGGAGTTGGGGTTGTGGTTTTTTTGGCGGCTGCTTCTCCCGAGCATCTTCCCGGGAAGTTCCCCTTTCCCAGCAGATCCCAAACGCGGGAAGGAGGAGCTGGAACAGGGAGCGGGGGATGGACCCCCCTGCACTTGGGAGGGACACGGAGCTCTGGGTTTGGGGCCTTGGGGGGGATCTCTGTGCGAGGCGTTTTCATCGGGGCGCAGGTTCAGAGACGTCACATTTTAGCAGCTCGAGCGTTTTTGGGTGCGAAGCTGCCGATTTGGGGGATGCAGATCCCGCGCAGCCCCTGGGATGGAACCGCCCCACCCGCAGGATCCGACCCGCGCCAGCAGCTCCCAGTCCCTCCCAGCGACACCTCTCCCGCTCCCTCCACCTTTCCCTGCCCCGGGGCTTCTCTCTCAGCCCCTTTTTTGGGAGGATGTTGCTCGGACGAGAGGAAATGCCCCCCGCCCCCCTCCCAGGGACACGTGTGACCCTTGGGATGGGGTTTAATAGGTCCCAGGCGCAACATTCCCGTGGCAGCTCCCGGGGAGAAGAAATCCAATAACCCCGCCCAGAGCTCAGAGAGGCTTTCCCTGGAATTAACCCCCCTTCCGCTGCTGTGAGAGGAGTCACGGCTGTTAATCCCAAATCCAGAGGCACCGGGGGGGAGGCAGGATGACCCTCCCTGTGCCTCCCCTGCCCGAGGGGCTGGGAAGGGATTATCCCACCCTCCCGACCCCGCTGGAGCCGCGGGGTGAAGCTGCCCGGGGAGGGAGGGGGGAGGTGGGTGCAGCACCTTTGCTCTGCTCCCCATCCCTCCCCCGGCGCTGCAGGAAGGGCAGAGCTCCAGGAGGGGATGCTCAGGGCAGGATTTCAGCATTCCCCCAGGATTTCACGGCCCCTGGGAGCGTTTTTGGCGAAGGAAGGCGCGGGGGCTGCTCCGTGTCCCTCCCCCCGGGACCTCCGTTAACTCAGACCCCAAAGCGGGATGAGCCCACGGAGCCCGGAGGGTTTTCCAGGCTGAGATCCACCCTTTGATTCCAGCAGGGAATTCCTGCGGCTCCCAGCCCAGCCAATTCCCTGGATTCCTCCCCCTCTGCTTTTACCCACGACAAGGGAAAGGTTTGTCCAGGGGAGGAGCGAGGGTGGGATCCAAACCCCAGGAGAGGATGGAAGGACAGCAGGAACCTCCCTGGGTGGGGAAAAAACCCCAGAGCATTTCCTACAGGAAAGAAAATTCATCTGGAATCAGGTGCAGGATCCATCATCCCCCCCCTCGATGGGACCCCATCCCATGGGGAGCCCCTTTCCCAGGGGGAGCCCCTTTCCCAGGGGGAGCCCCTTTCCCGTGGGGAACCCCCACCCCTGGGGCAGCTTTGGGGGGAGGTTTTATTCCAAGGATTCCAATGGAGGGGCTCAGCCCCTCCTGAGCTGCTGCAATCCCTGGGATTGGTGACTCCTGGAAAATGCTGCTGCCCCTGTTTGGGTCCTGGTTCAGGACAGGGATAGCAGGATGTGGGTTCTTTTCCTGGAGGCTCCCTACAAACCCCTTCCCTCCCCTCTGCTGCTGCAGCAGCTGCCAGAGGAGGAGGAGGAGGAGGAGGAGGAGGAGGAGGGTGACAGAGCCACAGGCTCCTGTTCTCCCCCCATCCCACTCCCCTCACCCATCCCAGGACCTGAGTGTGATCCCAGGAGGCAGGAGGTGAGTGCTGTGCCCTCCCCAAGCCAGGAAACCAATTCCCAGGGATAACAATTCCCAGGGATAACCCCCCAAATCCCCCCTTGGGACACCCCCCAGCGTGTTCTACCCCAGCAGGGTCGGTGACCCCGAGGGCCCCCGGGCTCTGCTCTGTCCTGGCAGCTCCTGATCCAAAGGCATCAACCTCCCGACCCCATCCTGGCTCCCAGGGCCTCCCATCAGCCCCAATTTCCTCCGGCCCCGCTGATGAGAGGCTGATCCTGGAAATCTGATGCCCCGGTGTCAGGGAACGCAGGTCCCCCCGGGGGCACCGCGGAAACGCGGCTGAGAATGAGCAGATCCCGCTTTTTTCCCTCCTTCCCAGTGCCCAAAAATCCCTTTGGAGGGTGGGCGTGGCCTGAGCGCGGCTCCCGGGATCACCCCGGGCTGCAGGATCCCCCCCGATCCTGGGGCGGGCAGTGCTGGATTCTGAGGGTTCGGAGCTTCCAGTCCCACCTGCACCACGTAAACACCCCCAAAAAATCACGGGGTGCTCCCCAGGTTTTGGTGCCAACCCCTGTTTTTAGGCTTTGCTGTGGTTGCTGATCCCCAGGGACTCGTGGATCCCTCCTGCCTGAGCCGGGATCGTCCCCTCTTCTCCCCCCCTCCCCCGGGGCCTGGCCGTGCCCAAAATTGGGGAGCAAACCCTAAAATCTCTCTCCCAGGCTGGTCTGGGAGCACGTATGGGGTGCTGTGGGTCTGCCTGGTTAAGGGACTGGTGGGATACTGGTTTTACTGGGCTTGGAGGGGGTGTCCTATAACACACCACCAACACACAGACCCGAGGAGCTGAGTGATTCCAGTTATTTATTCCCATTTTTTGGGTGTCTCCTGCCTGAGCTGTGATGTCCCTCTGCTCTGATGGCCCTGGGGCCTCCCCCCCCCACAGCTGCTCTGGGGTTTGGGGCGGATTTTCCCCCAAATTTTCAGGTGTCCCTGTGAATTCTGACCACGAGCTCCGGGCTGGGAATGGGGGCTGCACATCCCAGACCTCACCACGATGGAGAGGATCCATCTCCAGCTTCTGCTGGAACTGATCCAGCGCTGGGACTGCTGGTCCTGGGGGCAGAGAGAAGCTGCTGAGGCAGGAAAATCAGACACCCCAAAAAGTGCCCCGGTGGAGTTCTGGGAATCCAGAGCTGATCCACGCCCAGGATCACACTTAATTTAATTTCCAGGTTGGTTCATCCCCGTGCCAAACACCGCAGCGATTGAACCAAACCGATTTTCCTCGAGGAATTCCTTTCTTGGGAGCGCTGGAATCCTCGGGATGCGTTGCCAGTGATTCCTCGAGGAATCGTTGTGGGATCGCGCCGGGGTTTTAAGGAGCCGGATTTTAAGGGTTTGTCCCGTCTCCCCTTGTCACCTGTCCCTGTCCCCAGGGCAGAGGGGCCGCGGGGGCTGTGCCGGGCCTGGGGGGTTGTTTTTTTGCTGCACCAGGACGGAATGAGGGATTTGGGATCTGCATCTCCCCCGTGTCTGTGCCCGGCAGGGCCGGGGCAGCTGAGCCCGAGCACCCAAATCTTCATTTCTTCCACCCAAACGAAGCCTCGGGCTGTTCCCAGGGCGACGGCGACGCCCTGGAGCGCTGGGATCCCCTCTGGGATCCCCCTGGGATCCCTCTGGAGCAGCCAGGGGTGGGATGACGGCGGCAATTCCTGCGGGCTCCGCACGGAGGGGGTGGGGGAGGCTGGGGGTGTCCCGGGGCTCCCGGAGAGTGACAGCGGGACCCGGCACAGGGACGGACCCTCTGGGTCCTCCCCGCTCCCCCCGGGGCTGGAGGCGGGAGCAGAACCGTCCTCTCATGGGAAAACGGGTTTTCCCACCTCGATTAATTCCTTTTCTCCAAGGATAAAGCGTTTCCCTGCTGGTCCTTCCCACAAAACCCATCGCTGGCTCCTGCCTGGCTCAGGTTGGCATCGGGGGGGACGTGGCCTCTCCAGCCCGCAGCCCAAACATCTCCAAATCGTTGGAAAATCACCTTTTCCAAAGGGTCTGGAGGGGCCGAGGTGCCCGGGCAGCTTTGGGTTTGGGGGCCCAATTCCCTCCCAATTCCCTCCCAATTCCCTCCCAATTCCCTCGGACACGCCAGAACATCCCGGAGCATCTTCCTCCTCCCCCTCCTCCTCCTCCTCCCTCATCACCGCAGTGAAATTATTTAATGACTTTATAATTAACACTAAGCTGTCCAGCCCTGCAATTCCTCCCTCCAGCTGCCCGTTAACGTTTCCCTCCGGGCGATTAAAAACCAGGAAAAGGCCACAAATCCCAGCCCTGTGCCGGGGGAAAGGGAAGAATCGGGACAGACGCCGTTATCCCACCGCAATCCCAGATTTCCTTGGCAGCTCCTGGATCCTTAATTCATCCTTCCGCAGAGCTGGTAGCGCGTGTTGCCCCCACTCCCTGATTTTTGGGGGCGTTGATTTTTCCTTCCTNATCTTCCTCCTCCCCCTCCTCCTCCTCCTCCCTCATCACCGCAGTGAAATTATTTAATGACTTTATAATTAACACTAAGCTGTCCAGCCCTGCAATTCCTCCCTCCAGCTGCCCGTTAACGTTTCCCTCCGGGCGATTAAAAACCAGGAAAAGGCCACAAATCCCAGCCCTGTGCCGGGGGAAAGGGAAGAATCGGGACAGACGCCGTTATCCCACCGCAATCCCAGATTTCCTTGGCAGCTCCTGGATCCTTAATTCATCCTTCCGCAGAGCTGGTAGCGCGTGTTGCCCCCACTCCCTGATTTTTGGGGGCGTTGATTTTTCCTTCCTTGGTCTCGCTCCTCGCGGCCCTGGTCAGTAATTACATTTATATGTTAATTCTGTAATTGGAGGAGGCAATTACCCGGGGAAACGAGGTGGGAAGAGGGGCTGGCTCCGGGATCCGTCCCTGGGATACATCGGGATAAGGGTTCCTGCTCCAGGCATCTCTTTCCCATCGCCCTTTCCCCCCCGATCCCGGGGTTTATCCCGGTGGCTCCCCGGGAACATCGGTCCCCGTCTCCAACCCCCCGCTGCTCCTCGCCGGCAGAATTCCCTGTGCCAGGGACAGAATTCCGTGTGCCAGGGTCAGAATTCCCCGTGCCAGGGTCAGAATTCCCCGTGCCAGGGTCGGAATTCCCTGT
>VYXB01001318.1:97067-115717 GCA_013397135.1 Pachyramphus minor | reverse complement strand
CATATTCCACTCTTCCAAGTGCCATATCCCACTCTTCCAAGTGCCATATCCTGCTCTTCCAAGGGCCATATCCCACCCTTCCAAAGGATATATCCCACCCTTCCAAAGGCCATATCCCACCCTTCCAAAGGACATATCCCACCTTTCCAAAGGATATATCCTGCCCTTCCAAAGGCCATATCCTGCTCTTCCAAAGGATATATCCTACTCTTCCAAAGGCCATATCCCACCCTTCCAAAGGCCATATCCTGCCCTTCCAAGTGCCATATCCCACCCTTCCAAAGGACATATCCCACCCTTCCAAAGGATATATCCCACCCTTCCAAAAGACATATCCCACTCTTCCAAAGGCCATATCCTGCCCTTCCAAAGGCCGTATCCTGCTCTTCCAAAGGCCGTATCCTGCTCTCCTAATGACGTAGATCAACTCACCGTGGTGGGATTCCAGGTGTCCCTTCACCTCCCACCTCTCCCTGGCGCTGACAGGGCTGAGCCTCCTGCCCAACTCCCATCTAATCCTGGTCACACCCTTGGGACAGATTCCCCTTTGCTTCCTCCCACCTTAAATCACGGAAACTTCCACCAAGAGGGAGAAATCCATGGATGTTCCCTGGGGCTTGACCTCCCCGTTCATCTCCTGGTGGACACAATCCCTGCGTGGCTGCTCCGGACCCTGAGCAAACTCAGCCCCTGGACAGTCATTATCTGCTCTGGTCCTGCAGTTTGGGGTTGGGGCAGGGAATGGCTCCCTGTGCCACTGCTGCCCTTTTCCTCTTGGTTTGCTTCCAGAGGCCCCTCTGGAGCAGCTGGAACAGGAGGGACCGTGGTGGGAGCGTGTCCTGAGCCAACGTGGTGCTCACTGGGGTCAGCCCTGAGCAGCTGGAGCTGGAGCACATTTTTAACAGTGTCCTCCACCTGTGGGGACAGCTCTGAATGCCCCAAACTGGATAAAAAGGATAAAAATCCTTCATAAATCTCCCTTTTCCATGTGCCAACACATCCTGCAGCGGGGAGCAGGAGCTGTGTGGGAGCGGGGCAGTCCTGTCCCCTCACCCCAACACCCCCAGGAGCTCAGGCCAGGCCCTGATGTGGCAGAGCCTCCTCTCAACTGAGGCACCAGGGAGTCACAAACCAGCACTTCCCACCACCCCGAGCAGCGGGAAGAATTCCTGGAAAATTAATTCCCACCAGTTGGGTGGGTGGATCTCAGAGACCTGGGGGTGTTTCCTCCCGAGCTTTGGCTTCACACAGGGGGTTTATAACCCTCAGAGCTGCTCTTTGCTGCTTGAGGTTAAGTTTGAGGGATGGTTCTGCTCCCCGGGTTCCTCCAAATGAACGTGTTAATTTGGGATTGTCCCTGAATTGGTGGGTTTTGCCTGGACCGTCCACAACCTGGTTTCATCTGTGTCCTTGAGCCGTGTGCCCAAACCCTTCTGGCCGCCCCGAGCACCTCGTCCTGCGGGTTCAGCAGCTGCTGAGGGGTCTCTGCCACCTCCCTGCAGACTCCAAGCAGAACGGGGAGGCCAACGTGGTGCTGTCGGACGAGGAGCAGCCGCTGTCGCCGGCGGAGGAGGAGGAGGAGGAGAAACGCCCCGTGCGCCGCTGCAGCACCCGGGACAGGAACAAGAAATCCTCCACGTGCTTCCTGCTGGCCACGGGGGACTTCTCCTGTGCTGCTGATGGAGGCATCCAGAAAGGTACAGCTGCAGGTGCGAGCTGGAAGGGTGAGGGGGAGGTTTGGTGTTGAGGCAGGGGTTCATCTCCATCCGCCCCCCTGGCTCTTCTCTGCCCCCCAAACCCGCGTCCTCCCTCCTCTCCATCTGCTCTGTCTCCGTGCTCCACATCTCCCCGTGCTGGCCGCACACTTTTTGTTTTCTCCTCCCGCTGGTTGCCCCTGTCTGGGATTTGTGACACTGGTGGCACTGCCCAGCCTGGGGACAGGTCTGTCCCTCCCCAGGGCTTCAGCTCCTGCCCCTCCAGCTCCGCTCCCTGGGCTTCAATCGTCCACCTCAGGGTGCTGCGAAAGGCACATCTCTCCTGGTGAGGCTGTGGCTGAAGGTGACCGAAAGGTTTTCAGTAGGGAAAAAAAAATAAATCCCCGTGTTTCCCTTTCCTCTCCCCCTCCCTGAAGGGTTGGAGCGTGGGGAGCTGGGATGTGTCGGGTGCTGCCTTTGCCAGGAGCTCTGGGCTGCCAGAAAGGCTCCTGGGGGTTTGGAAAGGGAGCTGTGCTTAAGTGTTGAGGTTTTCCATGGGAAACTGAGGGGGAGATGAGTCAGGGAAACACAAAACTCCTCCTGCCACGACCAAACCAATCCCCCTTCAGCCCGGTCCCAGCCTTCTCTGCCCCTCTCCCACCAGCTCAGCCCCCGTGAGGGTAAATCCACAAAATCCAGCTGCAGCTGTGATTTCTGGGATAATTCTTAGGGAACAGCTCGGATTTTTTAGCTCTGCAGGAGTTTTTTGTGTGTGTTCAGGCTGGTGGGGGGTGATGTGGCTGCAGAGCTGATCTGCTTCCCCCTCCTTGGTACCCGCTGCTGATCCCAGGGAGTGGTGCCTGGAGCTGGGATCAGGCAGGAGGAGGGATGAGCTCCTTGCCAAGACCCCTTGGTGCTTTGGAGACCCCCAGGGACCTGCTGCTGGTGGAACTGGTTGGGGTGGTGGAGACTGGACAGGCTTGGCTTGCAGGGAGGCCTTTGGGGACAATCACACTCACCACAGTAGTAAAAACAAATTGGTTGTTTCCTCCTGGGAAATCCAGGATTCCCTTTGGCATCAACTGTAGAAAAGAGGGCAAATGGAAAACTTTGCTCATCTTTGGGCAAATACCATCAAACATTTGTTTGAAATGCTTCATGGTTTTTTTTTCTTGGGAGTTCCTTTTCCAGTGAAGTTTGTCTCTTTTCTTAGTCCCTGTTAATGTGAGGATGTGAGGGGGCTCCAGTCCTGCTCCAGACTGGGAGGGGGAGGCTGAACTGGGAGGGATGGAGGAGAGGGATGAAAGCCAGAGCTGATTGTCCCCCTCAGAAAATGCTGAGGTTGGGCATCTCTTCAGCTGAAACGTTTGAACTGGAGGCTGAAGGAGCTCTGGGAGCTGAGGACCCAGAGCTGCTTTCACTTCTCCCAGATCCCATTTCTGAGCTGCAGCAGAGCAGGAGGTTTCTCTCCCTGTGTGGTGGCAGCAGCATCTGCTGGAAAGGGCACTTTGGGGATGGTTTTTGGGGTGTTCTTGTCTCTTCCCTAAAAATACCAGCGTGGTTTTTGCACTTTAAAACAGGGGTGTCCCTGGTTCTCTTGCTGAAGTGGTGTTGTACCTGGGGACAGGGGAATCCAGAGGGGCTTCAGAGACCTTTTGGGAAGAGGGAACCTCAGCACTGGGTGCTGCTGGTGGGATGGGGGGGATTCTGTCCCAGGAGCTCAGGGTGAGATGCTCCAGAGATCAGAGGTGACCAGGGGTGACCAGGAGTGACCAGGGATGACCAGGGGTGATCAGAGGTGACCAGAGGTGACCAGAGCTGACCAGGGGTGATCAGAGGTGACCAGAGGTGACCAGAGCTGACCAGGGGTGATCAGAGGTGACCAGAGGTGACCAGAGCTGACCAGGGGTGATCAGAGGTGACCAGAGGTGACCAGAGCTGACCAGGGGTGATCAGAGGTGACCAGAGGTGACCAGAGCTGACCAGGGGTGATCAGAGGTGACCAGAGGTGACCAGAGCTGACCAGGGGTGATCAGAGGTGACCAGAGGTGACCAGAGCTGACCAGGGGTGATCAGAGGTGACCAGAGGTGACCAGAGCTGACCAGGGGTGATCAGAGGTGACCAGAGGTGACCAGAGCTGACCAGGGGTGATCAGAGGTGACCAGAGGTGACCAGAGCTGACCAGGGGTGATCAGAGGTGACCAGAGGTGACCAGAGCTGACCAGGGGTGATCAGAGGTGACCAGAGGTGACCAGAGCTGACCAGGGGTGATCAGAGGTGACCAGAGGTGACCAGAGCTGACCAGGGGTGATCAGAGGTGACCAGGGCTGACCAGAGGTGATCAGAGGTGACCAGGGGTGACAAGAGGTGATCAGAGGTAACCAGGGCTGACCAGAGGTGACCAGAGGTGACCAGAGCTGACCAGGGGTGATCAGAGGTGACCAGAGGTGACCAGGGGTGACCAGAGGTGACCAGTGGTGATCAGAGGTGACCAGGGATGACCAGAGGTGATCAGAGGTGATTAGAGGTGACCAGGGCTGACCAGGGGTGACCAGGGGTGACCAGGGGGCAGAGCAGCCCCCAGCCAGGAGCTGCTGGGAGCTGCAGAGGCTCCTCTTGCCCCGGTGCTGATTTATCTCCTGCTGAGGCTGTTTGTTCTGGTCCTGGGCTCCTGGCAGCTCTGCAAATTGAGATGAGCTTGGTTCTGAGCCCGACTCGCTGCTGGCCATCTGTCAGATCCTGGGACAGGTACTGGTGTCTGTGCAAGCTGTGGGAAGCAGGAGATGGAGCTGCTTCAGGAATGAGCTGCAGATCTTGGTGTTTATCGTGGATCAAGCCCAATTCCAGTGGTTGGTCTGGCTGGGGCAGCTCAAAGAGAAGAGTCACCCCTGCCCACCACCCCTTGGGCCTGGGGAGCACAGGGCTGGCTTGCTGTGGATTCCCATGTGGAATTTGTTTCCTGCCCCTATGGATGCTCCCTTGGTGCCAGGGGTGGTTTCAGACCCCTGATCTCCCTTCAGCTCTTCCCAAAAAACGTGTCCTGCTGGGCCCAGGCTCGTTGGGATGAGGCTGTTTTGGAATGAGAGCCTTGTCCTGTGCTTGGATGGAGGGACAGGGAGGCAGGAAGAGCCCAGCACCCCCAGTGCCAGCGGGATGGGTTGTGAGGGAATCATGGAATCATTCAGGTTGGAGAAGAGCTCTGAGATCGAGCCCCATCACTCCTCCAGCACTGCCCATGTCCCCAGGTGCCACATCCACGTGTCTTTTAAACAACTCCCCCCCTTTTCTCAGCACAGTGACGGGGCCCAGCAGCAGCTTCTGGCCCCGTGGCCAAGCCCAGAGC
This sequence comes from Pachyramphus minor, assembly GCA_013397135.1. Classification (NCBI taxonomy): domain Eukaryota; kingdom Metazoa; phylum Chordata; class Aves; order Passeriformes; family Tyrannidae; genus Pachyramphus; species Pachyramphus minor. Next base: position 110,679 of record VYXB01001318.1, on the reverse strand, counting down.
GTCGTGCAGCTGATTTTCCCCTCTGTCCCCTGCTGTCAGTGAAGGGCCTTGGCCAGGGATGGAGCTGGGGATGCTTCCACTGTCAGTCCCTGGCTGTGGGGAGCAAGGAGCAGCCCTCAGCCCGGGCTGGGTCAGGAACAAGCACAGACCTTCCTGGGCACTGCTGCCTCCCTGCTTCACCCCGTCCCACCCGCTCCCGGCTCCAGCCTGCACTGGGAACCATTTCCCGTGGGAAACCCGGGCTGGGAGGTGCCCCTGGGCTCCCCCCACCCTCGTTACAGGCAGCAAAGCCGTTTGTACAGCAGCTCCAGTGACCTGGGGTAGCACTGGTGTCACTGGGGTTCTGCCTCTGTTAACGAACTGCCCCTGGCAATTAGCAGAACTCGACCCCCCGGAGCTTTGTGGCTCCTCCTGGCCCTGGGCTCGGTGCAAAACCACGATGGACTTGAGGGATGGAGCCCTAAGGTGCTTCTTCCAGGTGCTCCTGCGAGTGTGGCTTGGGAACAAACTGCTGGAGAGCCTTGGGCTCGGGGAAGGTTTGAGGTTTGCCCTCGGAGTAGCAGAAGGTCCTGAGGGAACCCAACACCTTTGTGAAGTGCTGCCCCAAACTGTGGCATTGGAGCCTTAATCAGCACAAGCAGCGTGATTTTGGCCCTATTCCTGCACCCTTTTCCCTCCTTTTTTAATCAGAGAGCGGAGCAAGAGGGCAAAGACCCTCCCTAAAAACCTGGATCACCACAGAGGCTCCCGGCAAAGCCCCGAGCCCGTAACTCATCCCGCCAAACTGGTGCTGCTGGATCCAGGGTTATCCCAAGCTTTCAGGGACTGCTGGATCCCAGCAGGATTGCTTCCCACACACACGGCTCAGGGTGGAAACATGTGATATCCCCAGAGAGCCCCAGATCTCCCGGGAAAAGAGCAACTGGTGAGGAAGGAGGAGCCTGACGCAGGTTTTTTTTTGGGGGGTGTCAGGGGAGAGCAGGAGGGTCTTTAAAGCATCGGCTGCTGTAGGTGAGAAACATCCCCAGCTGCCCCCAGCTCAGGGCTGTGCTCATTCCCTGCCCTTTCTGGGTGGATCCAAGCCAGAAGGTCCATCAGGAAATTGCTGCTCTGCTCAGGGACTGGTCCTGGTCCTGCTCCCACTGCAGAGACTGGGAAAGCTTTGCTGGGGTCAGCAGCAGGTTTGGGCCTCTGTCCCCTGGATTTCCCTCTGCCTGGGAAATGAGGAGCTTCTCAGGGGGCTCAGGAAGGGGTGGAAGAATCCTCGTCCTCCCTGCTGAGTGCTGGAGAAATGATTAGGGGGAAAAAACATATTAAAAGGGGGTAAAAAATCAGGTTCAAAGTGCTCTGGAGCCTTTTGCAGGCGATGCTTTGCCTCAGCATCCTCCTGTGGGATCAGATTCCTGATCTGAGCCTGAACCAGCCCGGCCAGAGCAGCAGAACCCCAAATACCCCCAGAGCACCCCCAGGGTTGGGCACAGGGAGGGATTCCAGGCCTGGCACTGCCCCCAGGACCATCCATCACCCCGTTTTCCTGCTGCCAGGAGCTGTTCCCTCCACCCACGGTCACTTCCACGCTCCTGCTTTCCCTGGATCCTGCTGGTGCTTGGAAAAGGCCCGGCCTTGGCTGGGTTTGCTCTCCCAGGAAGGTGCAGGCTCAGGGACATCGGGCTCTTCGTGGCCAATGTCACCGGGAGCACCATTAATTTTCCATATTTTGGCAGCAGGTCCAGGGAACAGACTCATCTTCAGCAGTGCTGCAGGTTGGACCTAACAAAATCCATTTTTCGGTGCCTTTCCAGCAGGAAAAGTGGCTTTTGACCTGTTGAGAGCGTTTCTTCTGGCTGTTTGCTTTTCCAATAAAAGCTGGAGCAATTCCTGGCTCTTTGGGAGGAGAGTGAAGGGCTCCTGTGCTTAAAGAAATGGAAATATTTGCACTTTAATGCAGTTTCTTATGGAAAACAATGAGCACCTCTACTGCTCCTTTCCACGCAGGAAGGTGTCAGCAGCAGTTTGGGGGTTTAAAACCCGGAGCCGTGGGAATAACTCCTTCCAAATCCCATATTTGTTTGAGTTCTGCTGGTTTCCCCCATCTGCTTTAACCCCACAAAATCCCCCTTTTCATTCCTCATTCAGAAAAATCCGGGCAGTAAAAATCCAACACCCCCCAAGGAGCCATTTGCTCTCCTGGGATTAACAACTCCCAGCTCCTGGATTTGGCCAGGAAGGGAGGGGGAAGGTCTGGAGGACCTTTGGTTGCCCTCCAAAAGCTCTCCCTGGATTTTTTAGGGGGGTGTGGGGCTGGTGACCCTCCCCCCTTGGTGTTCCCAGCTTCCCAAGCCTTGGGAATGGTGCTGCTGGGCTCTAACCTGTGTGTTTTCTCCACCAAGGCTATGGAAAATCCCGGAGCCTGAGCAGCATAGCTGGCACGGCGGGATCCATCCAGGGGGGCCTGGCCCCGCTGCCGTCCCGCTGCAGCTCCCCCTGTGCTCTGCAGAGCCCCTGCTCTCCCGTCCCCTCCATCCTCTAAAAAACACCTCCCGGACCCTGCTCCGTGCCCCCCTCTCTCCCCCTCATTCCCAACAACTCTGCGGTTTCCAGGCGAGTTCCAGCCGGGACATCTCCACCCCCGAGAAGCTCCTCCTGCTCCTCTCCAGCTGCCCCTGCCCCGCTCTGCAGGAGCTGGGACCTCTCCACCGACCTCGTCTCGTGTCCAGGACGCTCCCTGCAGTGGGCTGGGGGTGATTTCCCCCCTCCCAAGACGTTGCTAATCCCAAATAATCCAGGACAACCCCCGGGATTCCCTCTGGTGTGGGGCCCTCCCTCCCGTGGGCCGGTGGCTGAAGGGTGGTGGAAAATACAAGGAGGACATGTTGACTTATAAAATTATATCTCATTGTGCTGGAAATGGCTGAGTTCATATAATTCCAGGTTCTGTTTTGTTGGTTTTCTTATTTTCTTTTTTTTTTTATTTTATTTTATTTTAAAACCAGCCTCAAGTTTCTGGAGGCAACAGATGAATAAACCTCTATTCCCTGCCCAGCAGTGGTTCCCCTCTCATTTTGTGCCTTTTTTTCCTGCCTAAATCACACTTGTTCTTTCCCAGATTGTGTCTGATCCTCCATCCGGCCTCAGGGACTGGAAAGCAGCCCCGAGGTCCTGGGAGAGGTTGGGATAAAAGGGAGGGATGTTCCCAGGAAGAGCTGGGGGGTGGTGGGAAGAGGAGCAAAGGGGCCCCCGGAAAAGCTGCTGCTGGTGTTGAACAGTTGGGGACAGGAGAGACCTGAGACAAAATGAGGCCTGAATGGAAAGGGGGGATGGAATGGAAAGGGATGAATCCCTTTTGGACATGGACACAGGGTGGTGGGGCAGAGCATTCCCATGGGAATGGGCGCTGGGTTTGAACCAGATCCCCCCATCCCAGGGAGGAGGAGGAGGCTGGAGGGTCAATCCCCCCCCTGTTCCTCGTGTGTTTTGGTTTTTGGGGTGATTTTGGGTGATCTCAGGTGTCCTCTGGAACTCAAACCAACCCTTCAGCCCCCGATTTCTGGCTCATTTCTTGCTCTGTTCCCCCTCTCAGCCTCCCCGGAGGCATCGGGGCTTGGGGGGGCTGCAGGGGGCTGGTTTGGGGGTCTGGAATCCCACCCTGGTGCTCTCCCCATCTCACCCTCAGCAAGGCAGGGCTGCAGCCTGGAGAGTTTTCTGGGCAGCAGAGCTTAGTTTTGGGGAGTGTTTAAAAAGAAAAGAGCCCCCCAAAAGGTTTTTTGGGGTCAGACCCTTCCCCTAAATCGTGGCCAAAGTGGAGCTGGAGCTCAGGGAGCGACGCAGAGCGAGGATCCCTGGGAGGCAGAGCTGGGAAAAGGTTGGGCTGGATGGTCTGGGGGGGTCTTTTCCAACCTTAATGACCCTGTAATTCCGTGGTCCCCACAGCCTGAGGGAGCTGGGGTGGATTTTGGCATCTCCCAGAGCCAGGACCCTCCTGCTCCATCCCTGTGCCTCAGTTTTCCTCAGTGCAGAGAAGGAGCTGCCAGGAGGAGCCACTTCCACCCCCAAAACACCCCCCTGCGAGTCCTACACGGGGCCAACAGGAAACCCTTCACTTTTATTCTGCTTTTCTCCCTCCCTCACCCCGTCCCAGCCCCGTGAGAGCCGAAGGGAAGCGGAAAAGAGGTGGAAAAACTCGGTGCCACGAGCTGGATCCAGGAGCTGGGCCCTGCAGAGACCCGCTGCTGGAGCTGGAACTTCCAGGGATTTGGGGAGAAATGGGGATCAGCTGCATCCATGCCCTGCCCAGGATGTGCTGTGGGGGTTCCTGACCCCTGTGCTGGGGATTCAGCAGCTCTGTGTTAGTGGTGTCGCTGCAACCTTTGGATTTCTGTGATTGAGGTGGATTCCCACAGGAAAGGGTCGGAGAAACGGGGCAGGTCCATGAATCACCCAAAAATCCATGAACTGGCTGAGTCCTGTGGCTCATCCTCCCCTCTCCAGGCAGCAGGAGCTGGAACATCCCCTGTGAGAGGGGAGGTCTCCCTCTGTGATTCCAGTGGTCTCTGGACCATAAATGATTTATCAAGGTCACACAGTGACTTTGGGGACGAGCCAGCCCTGAATCCCAGATTAAGGCGCTCAGACTTTGGGGTTTTAAGCAGAGGATCAACCCCAGGGCAGAGCTCAATGTCCAGTGTGGAAAACCCTTGTTGGAAGCCCCCAAACCCTGATCCCCAGCGGAGCAAGGAGGGCTGGGCAGCAGGATGCAATTTTTAGCTGTTGCCGTTATGCAACTCGGGAGAGGGGATGAGTAATGTGCAAAAAGCTCCTCTAAAACAACCAAACCCCGAAAGGGAGACCGAGGGATTTCAGTGGGAGGCACCAAACTGCTGAGAAACCCTTTGCATCTTCTCCCTCTTCCTCCCCACCTCCTTCTGGTTTGGGGGATGCAGGAGGGGGAAGAGCAGCTCGTTGGGATTTTTAAGAGGGGTCTGGGTGGGTTTTGGGGGTGATTTTAGCAGGGTTTGATCCCCTGGGGAAGAGGAGCTGTGGAGGATCAGAGCAGACCTGTAAATATCTCTGGAGCCCAGGGTTTTATCTCCAACAGTGGCCAAAATTGGCTGCCTGGAGGACAGGATAAGAATAGAGCAGGAATATCCGATACTTTCCCTGAATATCCTCCCAGAGCTTCTCTGTGTTTAGGGATCTGGAAGGAGCTCACGTTCCAGCCCAGAGAAAAGGAGGGTTGTTGGATTTATTCCCGAGGAGCTGAATAAATCCACAGGATTAAATCCGTGGCTGCCTCTGCCCAAGTCCTAAAATGGCATTTAAAAAAAACCCCAAAATAACCTCCAGGGCCTGTTGGGGCATCCCAGTGTGGACAGGAGAGGTTCCCATGGGATGGGGTGACTCTGCTGGCTCCTGTTCCCAGCAGGAACAAGGTTGAGGGGGAATGTTTGGCTCCCACTGTGTGTGTCACGTGTTTGTGTCCCTGTGGAGAGAGGGATGCCCGAAATCCTGGAGCTTTAGTGCCCCTTGTCCCTCTCCCCTCTGTGGCTGCTGATACAGGGGATGCTCAGCAGCAGGAATGGGACCAGAAATCATGGAATTGTGGAATGTTTGGGGTGGGAGGGACCTTGAATCCCACCCAGTTCCAACCCCCTGCCGTGGGTGAGGACACTTTCCATAGTCCAGGTTGCTCCAAGCCCCGTCCAGCCCGGCCTGGGACACTCCAGAGATGCTGCACAAAGTCTCTGTGACTGTCCTCGTGCTGCTGGAGGCCTCACATCCCTCTGGAATGTGTCCATCCACCCTGGAACACGGATCAGCACTTTGGGACGAGGATCAACCCCCATCACCACCCACCCCCCGTGACAAAAGCACCACAAGCAGCAAAACCAGGGGAAACCTCTGGATCCAGGGAGGGGATCTGGGGGCAGTTCCCCCTTCCCAGCCTCAGCTTTTCCTTCTCTTTTCCTCCTGGAAGTCTCGGAGCGTGGAGGCTGCACCGGGAGCCCGGGGCTGAGAGCAAAGTATTAATTTTTATTGTTGCAACAACTGCTCTGTTTCTTGGGAGATGCCTGAAAGAGCTGAGAAAATAGAAAGGCCTGTCAGGCAGCCGGGAGGGAGGTGAAGATGTCAAGAGAGTAATTGCAGTGCCCAGAAGGAGCCTGTTCCCGGCTTCCCCAGCGCTGCCAGGAAAAATCCTCAGCGCTCCTTTGGTGACAATCAAGGAAAAAGGGAAAATAAACAGCAACCCCATGGTTTGCCCGTGCTGAGGAGGAGCAGGGAGAGCAGAGGCAGATGCAAAATAAGATGCAGTTGAGCTTATAAATAGGAGCCTCCCAGCTCCCAGTCTGTTACTTCCTCACCTCCACCCCGGGCGCTCGATCCCTGCGCTGTTCCCACAGAAAAGGTAAAGGCAGGAGCAGAAAGGATTCTGTAAATTGCTGGGGAGGGGGTCACGCTCTTCCTCCTGTGTGGGATGGGCTGGGGCAGGGAATGAGTGCTGCTGCTGTGGGAAAAATAATCGGAGAACCAGGGAATGGTTTGGGCTGGAAGGGATTTAAAGCTCATCCTGTTCCACCCCTGCCATGGGCAGGGACACCTTCCACCAGCCCAGGGTGCTCCAAACCTCACCCAGCCTGGCCTTGGGCACTTCCAGGGATCCAGGGGCAGCCACAGCTGCTCTGGGAATTCCATCCCAGCCCCTCCCCACCCTCCCAGCCAGGAATTCCTTCCCAATATCCCATCTAGCCCTGGGAAGCCATTCCCTGTGTCCTGTCCCTCCAGCCCTTGTCCCCAGTCCCTCTCCAGCTCTCCTGGAGCCCCTTTAGGCCCTGGAAGGGGCTCCAAGGTGTCCCTGGATCCTTCCCTTCTCCAGGGGAACATTCCCAGCTCTCCCAGCCCGGCTCCAGAGCAGAGGGGCTCCTGGAGCAGCTCCGTGTCCCCTCTGGACTCTCTCCAGCAGCTCCAGCTCCTTCCTGTGCTGCTGTTCCTGGGATGGAGCAGCTCCTCAGGGGGGTCTCGGCTGAGGGGGCAGAGGGACAGGATCCCTCCCCTGCTGTGGGATCAGCCCAGGGCAGGGGGGGGTTTGGGGCCTGTTCCCACCCCCCAACACCCCAATTCTTCTCCTCAGAGTTCCTGCAGGCCCTACCCAAACATTGTGCTGGTCCAGCCCCTGGAGGCAGCGCCTGGGGGGGTTTGGGAAGATGCTCAGAGTGGGACTGTGGGAATTCACCACCCCTGGAATATTTTTGGGAATGGGGGAGGGGGGTGGCTCTGGCAGCACCAGAACAAACCCAGGGGGGTTTTTGGAGCTGGGATGTGCAAAGCCAGGGCAGCACCTGCTGATGTTGGGTGGCAGATTTGCACCCAAAAACCCCTCAAGGAAGGGGCTGAGCGGGGCTGGGACTCCCTGGAGCAGCGAATGGAGCCGGTGCTGATAATCCCAGACAGGAGAGTGGTTTTCTTGTGGTGTCTTTACCTGAGGGGGGGCAAAAAATAAAACCTCTGGGGCCGTTGTTGGTTTTTCCAGTCGTGCTTTCTGTTTTTTCCCGAGGCTGGGAAGCTGCTGCTTCCCAAGGCAGATCCCTGGAGGCCGCAGGCAGCAGCTCCAGAAAATGGCTTTGAACTGGGAGGAGGAGACGGGAGTTAAAAGCTGAATTGTGCCCCTGGTAAATCAATCGACCCGATGGGGAACGTTTCCAGCAGGCCACGAGCTCTGCCAAGAGCTTTTAGCTGCTCACAGTGTTGCTGGAAGCACGAGCTGAGATGATTTTCAGCTCCCCAAGTTGTTGCTGGGTCCCCAAACCCACCGTGGCAGATTGGGAATTGTGGGGAGGGGGGTTTCCTGCCAGCTGTGGGGGTTTAGGGGCTCTGATCCCTGTGGGATGTGGGGTTTGAAAAGCCTCCGTGTGCTGTGGCACCTGATGGACAACGAGGCCTTTGTTTTGGGTGAAAGAAGGTGGGTTTGGAGCCGTGTTGGGAAGGAGGGCAGGTTGAAGCCATCCCCAGGAGGTTTAAAGCAGAATTCCATGGCTTGTCATGTGGATCAGGCACTGTCTCCCTGCCTGCCAGCCCCTCACAGGCCCTGGCACATGGGGGGAGGCGGTGGGTGACTCAGAGCTCCAATCAATGGTAATTAATTCAACGGTAACAAATGAGAGGGAGAGAGAAGAAAAAACACTGTGGGATTAATGCACCAGGCTTGGCTTTGGGACATCTGGCCTGGGGTTGGCTTGGGAAGTTTTGGGCAGGAGCAGCTTTCTGGAAGGGAAAGGCTGCAGTGGGAATGACATTTTTACTGTGTTCTTGGTTTTTACCCTCAAAACCCCCCTGACTCCACGTCTGGTTTCTCTCAGAGAATCATTTCCCAAGTCTCCACCTCTGGCTCCATTTTGGAGCTTCGTTGAACCATTTTCTCCTGGTTTCCTGCTGGACCAGCAGCACTTCATCCCCCTGGAAAAGGCCATTTTTCCCACACAGTCTGGGATCCCTGGGAGCTCCGTGTCCCTCTCCCTGCCCCGTTTGTCCCCGAGGGATCGCGGTGTCTGAGGGGGTTGGTGTGTCTTTCATTGCAGGGTTGTGCCAGGACGCTGCCAGCTGTGCCCAGGGAGAGCTGGTCGCCTTCTCCTGAGCCCCGGGTGCACCTCGGAGTGCCCGGAGAGGGATGCTCTTCCCAAGGGATGCTCTTCCCAAGGGATGCCATTCCCCAGGGATGCCATTCCCAAGGGGTGCCATTCCCAAGGGGTGCCATTCCCAAGGGATGCCATTCCCAAGGGATGCCATTCCCAAGGGGTGCCATTCCCAAGGGGTGCCATTCCCAAGGGATGCCATTCCCAAGGGATGCCATTCCCAAGGGGTGCCATTCCCAAGGGATGCCATTCCCAAGGGATGCTATTCCCAAGGGGTGCCATTCCCAAGGGATGCCATTCCCCAGGGATGCCATTCCCAAGGGGTGCCATTCCCAAGGGGTGCCATTCCCAAGGGATGCCATTCCCAAGGGATGCCATTCCCAAGGGGTGCCATTCCCAAGGGATGCCATTCCCAAGGGATGCCATTCCCAAGGGGTGCCATTCCCAAGGGATGCCATTCCCAAGGGATGCTATTCCCAAGGGGTGCCATTCCCAAGGGATGTCATTCCCAAGGGATGCCATTCCCCAGGGATGCACTTCTCAAGGGATGTTCTTCCCAGGGGATGCTCTTCCTGAGGGATGTCATTCCCAAGGGATGCCATTCCCAAGGGATGCTCTTCCCAGGGGATGTCATTCCCAGGGATGCCATTCCCAGGGGATGCCATTCCCCAGGGATGCTCTTCTCAAGGGATGCCATTCCCAAGGGATGCACTTCTCAAGGGATGCTCTTCCCAAAGGGTGTTCTTCCCAGGGGATTCTCTTCCTGAGGGATGCCCTTCCCCAGGGATGCCATTCCCAAGGGATGCTCTTCACAAAGGATGTTCTTCCCAGGGGGTGCTCTTCCCAAGGGGTGCCTTTCCCAAGGGATGCCATTCCCCAGGGATACCATTCCCAAGGGATGCTCTTCCCAAGGGATGCCATTCCCAAGGGATGCTTTTCCCAAGGGATGCTCTTCCCAAAGGGTGTTCTTCCCAGGGGATGCTCTTCCCGAGGGATGCCCTTCCCCAGGGATGCCATTCCCAAGGGATGCTTTTCCCAAGGGATGCTCTTCCCAAAGGGTGTTCTTCCCAGGGGATGCTCTTCCCGAGGGATGCCCTTCCCCAGGGATGCCATTCCCAAGGGATGCTTTTCCCAAGGGATGCTCTTCCCAAGAGATGCCTTCTCGTAGGTGGAGGAATGTGTATCCCAAGGGATGTTCTCCCCAGGGTGGATGGATGCTGTCCCTGAGGCCAGGGGATGTTTTCTCCAAGGGATTCTGTTCCCAAGGCCAAGGAATGCTCTTCCTAAGGCTGTGACGTGCACTCCCCAAGGGATGCTCTCCCCAGATCCCAGGGATGCTCTCCCAGAGGGTGGGACGTGTGTTCCTCCAGGGAAGCTCTTCCCAAGGGAGATGGTCTCCCCAAAGCTGAGGGAAGCTCTTCCCAAGGGGAAGAATTCTCCCCCCAGGGCCGAGGGACGTTCCCTCCAAAGCCCAGGGATGCTTCCCACAAACCTGGGACACGCATTCCCCAAGGGATGCTCTCCCCAGATCCCAGGGATGCTCTCCCAGGGCTCAGGGATGCTTTTCCCAGATCCCAGGGATGCTCTCCCCAGGTCCCAGGGATGCTCTCCCCAGGTCCCAGGGATGCTCTCCCCAGGTCCCAGGGATGCTCTCCCCAGATCCCAGGGGTGCTCTCCCAGGGCTCAGGGATGTTTTTCCCAGCTCCATTCCCGGTGGGAGTTGGCAGCCGGGGTGTCCCAGGGAGGGAGGTTTGGGGTGTCCCCTCTCCCCTTCCTGCTGCCAGCCCTGCCACAGACACATTCCCATCCCCATGGAGCATCCCTGGGCTGCCCCCTGCCCTCTCCCACACTTTGGGATGCTCCCTGTCCCTCTGGATCCTCTCCAGCTGCTCCCTGGGACACCCCTTTCCATGGCTCCACCCGGCTCTGACCCCTCCCTCACCCCACGGGCACCGTCCACCCTTCTCCTGCTGCCAAAGCTCCATTCCAGGTGCCACAGGATGCCAAGCCCGGGATGCAGATCCCACCAGGATGGGGGGGTTGGAGCAGGGATGGGGCTGGAAAGCCCGGTGGGGTTGGGGCTGCTCCGTGTGTCCGTCTGTCCTGCCCACATTCCTGTCCCACCAACTTGTACCAGAGCTCCAATAAACACATCCATGACCTGGGGCAGCTCCAGGACCCTCCTGGCTCCCTGTTTTTCTTGCTGCTGGTTCCCTGGATCCCCACAGAGCCCCGGCCCCAGCCCCGGGTGTCCCTGGCAGCAGGAAGGGGGATTCCAGGGGTGGATCACCCCGAGGGAGGGGATTCTGCCCTCCTGAGATCCCACCTGGAATAATCTCCTGGCTGAAGAAGGACATGGAAGTGTTGGAGCAAGGCCAGGGAAGGCCATGAAGTCCATAAGGGATTGGAGCACGTCCCTATGGAGAGGGGCTGGGAGAGCTGGGGGTGCTCAGCCGGGACAGGAGGAATTTGTGTGGAGACCCCACAGCAGCTGCTCTGAGGGGGCTGCAGGGGAGCAGGGGAGGGACAGTTCTCCAGGAACTGCAGACACAGGACAAGGGGGAACGGGTTCAAATGGAAAGAGGGAAAATTCAGGTCAGATATTGGGAAGGAATTCCTCCCTGGGAGGGTGGGGAGGCCCTGGCACAGGGTGCCCAGAGAAGCTGTGGATGCCCCTGGATCCCTGGGAGTGTCCAAGGCCAGGTTGGAGACACCTGGGATAGAGGAAGGTGTCCCTGCCCATGGCAGAGGGTGGCACTGGGTGGGCTTTGAGGTGCCTTCCAACCCAATCCAGCCTGGAATTCCATGACTCCCTGTCGTGGCTGAGCTCTTTGCTCTCTCACACATCCCAGAGCAGAGCCCACGGAAACCCCGCAGCAGAACAGCTCCAACATCCACATGGAATCCCTTTGCTGGGGGGAAGGGCCCTGTGGAGCTGCCACATCCTTTGGTTCTGCCTGTCCTCAGTAGCAGAGATGGAATAATCAGCATTCCAGCCCAGCAGTGCCATCCTTAGGCTTCGGAGTGAACACTGGATTGAGGTGTGGGGGCCCTTCCTCCCTGGGCACCCCGAGCTGTTCATATCCCACATTTAATGTCCCACAGTCCATATCCCACATTTAATGTCCCACAGTCCATATCCCACATTTAATGTCCCACAGTCCATATCCCACATTTAATGTCCCACAGTCCATATCCCACATTTAATGTCCCACAGTCCATATCCCACATTTAATGTCCCACAGTCCATATCCCACATTTAATGTCCCACAGTCCATATCCCACATTTAATGTCCCACAGTCCATATCCCACATTTAATGTCCCACAGTCCATATCCCACATTTAATGTCCCACAGTCCATATCCCACATTTAATGTCCCACAGTCCATATCCCACATTTAATGTCCCACAGTCCATATCCCACATTTAATGTCCCACAGTCCATATCCCACATTTAATGTCCCACAGTCCATATCCCACATTTAATGTCCCACAGTCCATATCCCACATTTAATGTCCCACAGTCCATATCCCACATTTAATGTCCCACAGTCCATATCCCACATTTAATGTCCCACAGTCCATATCCCACATTTAATGTCCCACAGTCCATATCCCACATTTAATGTCCCACAGTCCATATCCCACATTTAATGTCCCACAGTCCATATCCCACATTTAATGTCCCACAGTCCATATCCCACATTTAATGTCCCACAGTCCATATCCCACATTTAATGTCCCACAGTCCATATCCCACATTTAATGTCCCACAGTCCATATCCCACATTTAATGTCCCACAGTCCATATCCCACATTTAATGTCCCACAGTCCATATCCCACATTTAATGTCCCACAGTCCATATCCCACAGTCCACATCCCACAGTCCATATCCCACCGCTGCCATGAGCTGGGGGGGCCTCAGCTGAGGCCTCACCTGGAGATTTTGGGGCCCCACCTGTTGAGAGCCCCTCCCCAGGGCCTTTCCTTTGGGAGCAGCAGCACAGGGACAGGGCTGGGATGGGTCAGAGCCGAAAAGCTGCCACGGAACTGGAGAGCAAACATTCCCAAATGTGAGCAGGCCATGGCCAGGGCCAGTGAGCCACAGCTCTGCTGCCCGACCTGCTGGGCCCTTCCCGGGGAAAGGAAAAGCAGCAGGACAAATAAACCCGACAAAGGACATTAAAAGAATGACAATTTTAATCACACTAATATAATAAATACAATTTTATAGGTGAACAATTGGTTTTAACCCACAAAAACCCTTCACCCTGGGGCACGAACAGAATGGGGTCTGTCCCTGGAGCCACGTGGGCCCCTCTGAGTCCAAAGTCGAGGCTCTGATCCTCCTCCTGATCCCACAAATGGTCCCAGAAGTCCCCAATACCCCAAGATTTTGTACCCTCAGGTTCAGGCAGCAATGCCCGGCCCCTTTCCCAGGGCAGGGAGCTCCACAGTGGGTGAATGGTTGTGCTGGGTGTGAGCACAGGAACATTTCCTGATCTCAGGGGCCTCTTCACCCCCAGCTCACAGCCCGAGGGCTCAGGTGAGCTCTGGGCAGCTGCTGCAGAGGGTTTGTAGCTCCTGGGAAATGGGATAGAGGGTGTGGAAAACACAGTTTGGGTCACACCACGAGGTGAGGAACTGGTCCCAGCTGTTGTAGGGACACCTGCTGAGGGTTTGGGTGCTTAGAGGAGGCTCAGCTGGGTGGTGCTGGGCACCTGCACCCCTGGGTGCTGTCAGGGGACCACTTGGAGCTTCCCACCGGAGCTCCGGAGCCTCCAGGCTGCTCCAGGGGGACCCTGAGGGGACGGGGTGGTCACACTGGGGGGACTGGGGTTGAGCTGGCTGGAAATGTTCCCTGTGTGTCCCTCAGCAGCAGGACAAGGTCCCTGCTCCATCCTGGGCAAAGCCTTTTCCCATCACCATTCTGGGAGGGGAAGGGAGGGGAAAGGAGGGGAAGGGAGGGGAAGGGAGGGGAAAGG
>VYXB01001318.1:78831-91752 GCA_013397135.1 Pachyramphus minor | reverse complement strand
GGTTTGGTCACTCAGGGCTGGGTTTGGTCAGTCAGGGCTGGGTTTGGTCAGTCAGGTGTGGGTTTGGTCACTCAGGGGTCAGTTTGGTCACTCAGGGCTGGGGGAAGGTGGTGCCTTGTGTGGACAGAAAAGCAGTGGTGACTCCGAGGGGGTGGGTTTGGGTTTGCTCTCCTGGAACAGTGAATTTCCCCCGATCTCCAGGAGTAAAATGGGTGAAATCAGCAGATTTGTTTGTGCCGGGTCTGTGTCCCCTCCTCCCTGAGGCACCAGGGGAAGGTTGTCTCTGGTCCCACGTCCCAGAGCAGAAACGCTCCCAGAGGACACGAGGATGAAGGTGTTTGTTCAGGATCCCAGTGCAGGACTTGGTTTGCACCTTTGGCCAACGTGGAGACATCGAGCACGAAACTCTCCCATGGAGAAGACACTGAAGCTTTGGGCTTCTCCTTTATTTTCCAGCTTGGTATCTCCCCCTTTTTCCCTCCTCCTGCTGCAAATATCTTGGAAATTTGGAGGAAGGAAAGAGAAAACTATTGATTCTTGCTGGACATTTCTCCTGCTCGTGGTCAGAACCCACCTCAGCTGGTGCAGGGATGGCGCTGGGTGGCAAAACGTGGTGCTCCCAGGGGGGAGAGGACCTGGCAGGAGGGACCCAGGGCTGGGGCTGCAGCCAGGACAGGATTGTTCTTCCCAAGGACCTCGAGACAATCGTCCTGTGGCACCCCCAGGGTGTGGTTTTGGTGGGGACGTGGACGTGGGTGGTGTGTTGACCCCAGGAGCTGATCTCTGCTCCACCAGTGCTGTCCTGCCTGGGCCACGATTTTCCCAAACAAACCCCATCCTGAAACCCTCTGAGATCCCAGCTGGAAGTACAGCATCTCCTCCTGGCTGTCTCCCTTTGCTGGGATGGGATTTTCCATGGAAAACCCGACAGGGAACGACCTGTAGCTGCCCCAGGGGAGGCTGGAAAACACCAGTGGGATGAAGGACAAACAGAGGTTTGTTCCTGCCCATCTCTGCTTCCTTGCTCGGGAATGCTGGATCCACAGGGATGGCTCCATGGGGGATGTGTGAGGGCTGGGATGGATCCATGGGATGAGCTGCTGCTGGGAGCAGAGGGCTCCTCACACCCAAACCTCCTGGTGAGATCTTCGTTCTCCTGCAGGATCTGAGGGGGGGTGGAATCCATGGAGAGAGGGAAACCCCCGGGGGCAGAGAGGAGCCACCAACCCCCTGGAGCAATGGGACACTCCCAGGCCACGTTCTCCACAACACAATTCCTTATTTTGACCTTTCAAACCAGCCAAGAGCAGCCAGGGTTGAACAAATCCCTCCGTTTTCAAAGCAGAGTCTGTGCTTTGCCCTCCTCCCCCTGGGAACAAACCTCAAACCCCCAGAGAAGCTTTTTGGGCTTCTCCAAGATGCTCCCATGAAAAGGGAAGTGGGAGCTGAACACACCCATGTCCTCGGAGCAAAATCCAACCTGAGGACTGGACCAGGGCAGGGGATTTTTCTGCAGCCCTTTCTTGGATTGTTTGATCCCTATTTTTGCCCAAGTAAAGGTGATTTTCAGTGAAAAGGCTTCTTTTGATCTAAAAACTGTTGCCATCAGCTTTTTTTGATCGAGAACCACTTCCAGTGGCATCGATGGGATGCTCAGCATGTCTGAAACTGCTCCTATCCAAGGGATTCTTTTCCAGGATTGGAAGCAGCCGAGGCTTTCATCTCCATTCATGGATTTGTTCCTGTTCAGCCCGTGCTCAGAAAATGGGCTGGTTTTGTTCTGGGTGATAAAAGAGGGGGGAAAAAGTAATCTTTTCATCCCAGCTCCTTGTTTTTTGTGGTCTTGGAAACTGTATCATTCCCTGTGGAGCCAAGGGGGGTATTCCCAGGGGGACTTTGTGCCGCGGTTCAGCTCCTGGATCTCGGTTTTGGGGTGGGCTGGGAGAGGACACGAGCTGGGATTGGGGCAGACCATCCATGCAGGGATCCACCCAGCTGGATGGGCTGATTCACCTGGATCTGGTGGGTGTGGGGATCCCATTCCAAGGCCACTCTTAACCCTCCGTGCAACCAGGGAATTGGGAATTAAGGATCAGGACCTCCCTGTGTGTCTGAGGCTGCAGGGAACATGTGCCAGTGAATTCCCTCTTCATCACTCTCCAGCCTCACTCAGCCTTTGGATTTTTCCCAGGGTGAGCAAATCCTCAGCTTTGCTTCCTGCTCCCAGAAAAGGGTGTTTGTGGAACAACCTGCAGGAAAAAAAACCCCACAACAAAACAAAAACCCAACAAAACCAAAACCCAACAAAACCAAAACCCAACAAAACCAAAACCCCCGAACCAAACTGCAGCACTCCCGACTTCCTCTCAGTTCCCTGACTAAATTTTCCATGGGGAGCCTGTGGTTTTCCTCTGGGAAAGGAGGATTTGTGCAGCAGCTTCATTGGAAGGTTGGTGATTTGGAGCTGTTTGGCCAGAAATGGGGGAGATTCATCATCCCCCTGTTGCACGGGAGCCCTGGTGGGAGCAGTTTGGGAGTTGTGGTGGGAGTAGTTTGGGAGCCCTGGTGGGAGCAGTTTGGGAGTTGTGGTGGGAGCAGTTTGGAGCCCTGGTGGGAGCAGTTTGGGAGCTGTGGTGGGAGCAGTTTGGGAGCCCTGGTGGGAGAAGTTTGGGAGCCCTGGTGGGAGAAGTTTGGGAGCCCTGGTGGGAGCAGTTGGGAGCCCAGGATCGTGTCCCCCCTTCAGAGTGGAGGTTCCAGGAGCCTTGGCCAGGGGAAGGGGGGAGAATCCCAAAGAGCAGCTTCCAGTATGGAACATGGAATTTCAGACTGGTTTGGGTTTGGAGGGCACCTCAGAGCTCATCCCATCCCACCCCCTGCCACGGGCAGGGACACCTCCCACCAGCCCAGGTTGCTCCAAGCCCCATCCAACCTGGCCTTGGACACTTCCAGGATGCTTCCAGCTGGAAGAGATCCCATCTCCTTCCAGTCTGTCCATCGTGTCCAGCTTTGCCAGGCTGCAGCAGCTCCTGGCAGGGTCAGCGCTGCCATTGCCCCCTTGGAATGTTTTCCCCCTTTCCCTACAAACAGGACCCCCCCTTCCAACCCCTGCTTTGCATTTTCAGCTGTCCCTTGCAACTCTTCTGTTATTTTCTGCTGCTCATTAAAGAAAAAAGCAGCTGATACCATCTCACTGCTCAGGGAAGGAAACTGTTCAGGGGTGGAACTGGTGGGTTTGGAAAACTCACCGTAGTGGGAGACCCAGGGATCCTTCCAGCCCCGAATCCTCCCGGCTCCCTGACAGCCAGGACACTTTCAGTGGCACATTAGCAGCTCCAGAAATCACCCCAGGGCAGTTTCTGGGCAGAATAATTGGGGGTCAGCTGGAGCTGGGGGCTCTTTGTGCCTCTGGAGAAGGACCTCACGCTCCTGTGGCTCTTTCCAAAGTGTCCTTGGAGCTGAGTGAGGGGTTGGAAGCCAAAGGAGCTCAGCAGGGCTGGGATTTGTGGGGAGAAAAGGCCTTTTGAGGGGCTGGGGCTGGACTGACCCAACCCCTGTGGAGCAGCACTGGGGAAACCCTGAGGGAGGATTTGGGAGAGGAGCAGGATCCCCTCCCTGGCCTTGGTCGTGTCTGTGATGGGGAAAACGTGTTGGTTCCTGTGTCCCAGACAAGGATGGGTATAAATTAGGGATGGAGGGTGAGGAGCCCCCTCAGTGTCTCCCATCCTCTGCTAAAACCCCTCAGGAGACACCACGGGGCAAAATTCCTGGTTATGGAGCTGCTGCTCCTCTCTTATTGCAACTCCTGAGGGTTTTGCTCCTAAATCCAGCCCTTTTGGGACCAGGATGGGTGTGGAGGAGGGTGGATGAGGGAGAAGGAGGAGAAGAAGCATCTTTCTCTTCATGTGCATTGTCTAATCAAAGGGAGCCCGACTTCAAAGGCTTCACATTCAGCGTTGAGCCCACAGGGAACATCCATCATTAAAAATGTTCCTCTGTCCCTCAGCACCTCTGAAATTGCTGGCAATGACCAGGTTTGGAGCAAGGTGTTCTCGTGAGAGGTGCCCCTGCCCGTGGCAGGGGGTGGAACAAGGTGATCTTTATGTCCCTTCCCTCCCAAACCATCCCATGACCGCAGGATTCTGTGCCAGGGCCTGGGCTGTGCTGCTCCTCGCCCTCCACACCAGCAATGGGGCACTTGGCTTCTACCAGAGAGCAATTTAAATTAAAATTGAGAGCACTGGGAGTGTTTGTGCCCTCGGGCACAGGGTGGGACTGTGGGGGTGTCCTGTGCAGTGCCAGGAGCTGGGCTGGATGATCCTTGTGGATCCCTTCCCACTCAGCACATCCTGAGAAATGCAGGAGCTGGTGGCATCATCTCCCCATCCCAAAGTGCAGCCCTGTGCTGGGAATCGTCCTGTTTGCACGTTCACCCCTCTCCCCCCGGAGCTGCACAGATGTTACCGAGGCACTTGGGGATAAAACAGCCCGTTTTGGTGCCAGGGGTGCTTTCCTTTCTCTCTTGGGTGAAGAAAGCAGCTGGGCTGGGTCTGGCTGTTGTTCCCCAACAGCTGCACCCAAAAAAACCAAGCCCGGGAGGGGAGTGACACACGCTGGGGCTCAGCTCTCAACCCTGGGAGGTGTATTTGGGCCAGGACCCGATTTTCTCCCCTCTGCAGGACAGTTTTTGGGGCAGCACGGGGTGAAGACACTCTGCAGAAGGATCTGCGGGTGGCTGTGGGGGAGGAGGGAGCCCGGGAGCGGGGGGTGGGTGCTCCGAGCCCGTGACGAGGATGCTGCTCCTGGAAAATCGATCCTAATCCCGTTGTCTGCAGAGCCGGCACCGCCCCGGCTGGCACAGGGCGAGGGGAGCAGGGGGAGGGTGGAAATCGGGATGGTTCCCGAATCTCCGAGGTACTTGGGGCCCTCGTGGCTGCTGAGTGATCCTAAAAGAGGTGCCCGGGGGTCCCCAGCTCCCACAGAGGGCAGGTGCTGGTGGGGGAAGGTGTCCTGCCTCTCGTGGCCGTGGTCTGGTCCATCTTCCAAACCTGACCAGGAGGGAGGAAAACCAAGCCCTGTCTCAGGGATCCCCTTCCCGTGTGAGCTCCAGCCCCAGCCTTTGCTCCTGGCGCATTTCCTCGCTGCTTTTCCCCCTCCGGATTTCCAGCGGGACAAAACCCTCCTGTCTGGAGCCGCCCTCCCCCCTCAGCCGGGACCCATCCCGCATCCCAGCTCCTCATCCCACCGCTGGCAGCATTTCCACAGGAACAACCTCTGCCCAAGCACCGCGAAGAGGCGTTTTCTGGGTTTCTCCCCCTCCCGGCTGGAGGATGCAGGTGGATGGGATTCACCTCAGCTCAGTCCTGCAGATCCCACCCTGATCCACTGCTCCGTCCTCAAACAGCTCCAGAGACCCCCAACCTCAGCACAGCAGCCTGGGAATGAGGGAAACCCGCTGGGCTGGGGGGTGGAATTGCTCTGCAGGGGGATAAAATCTCTGGGAGAGGGTGGGAATCATCCACCCACATCTGCCACGAGGCCCTGGAGCCCGAGGGGAGGACAGGAGGGGCAGAGCAGCAAACCAGCCCCGGGTCCAGCCTCAGGCACAGCTCTGAACTCCCAAACTGAGCTCTGATATCCCAAATCCAGGCTGTTCTGCCACTGCCAAAAGGCTGCTTTGCCTTTGTTGCCTGGATTAGGGTTATTTTTGTGGCTGGGAGAGGGGCCATTGTGCTCAGCAGCTTCCTGCATCAGCCAGGCCCTGAGCTGAGCCCCGTTATTACATTTATTGCTGCCGAGGGAGGGAGCAGCTCCACGGGTGGGGAGCTTTTTAAAGGAATCACCTACGGCCCTGCAACCTGTTAGGAAAGCTCTGCAGAACCGGGCTGGACTTGTTCCGTGGGTAATTAGGGGAAAATCAACATCCCCTGGCAGGGAAGGGCCCGGTGTGTTTGCCCTGGGAATCAGGGGGGGGCTGGAGGTGTTTTCCCCCCGTCCATGGGGGTTGTTTTCCTCGGGCAGGGGGGTGGTGGTGGTTGCCAGCCCGAGGGTTGCTGGGCACGGGGAGCTGTGCTGGCTTCATTCCCAGGTGGGAATTTGCAGTGCTGAACACTTGATGATACCTTTGCCTGAGCATCCTCCGCATTCACTGCGGGCTCTGCTGATGGGGGGTGGGCTCAGCTCTGCCCCCTCCAGCCCTGCTGGCCCAGGGAACGCTGGTTTTCAGCACTGGAGGCTCCACTCTGGGCAGGATCTCACCGTGGGAGGGGCTGGAAGGGCACGAAATGGGACCAAATGTGGCCAAAACTGGAGTGGGATTTGGTTTTGGGAGGAAGGGTGAGAGGCAGGAGATGGGGGAAGAGCTAGAGCTGGGCACTGGAACAGCTGCCAGGGGAGGGTGTGGAGTCTCCTCTCTGGAGACATCCCAAACCCCCCTGGATGTGCTCCCGTGTCACCTGCTCCAGGTGCCCCTGCCTTGGCAGGATTTTGGGCTGGGAGACCTCCAGAGGGCCCTTCCAGCCCCAAACCCCCTTCCCACCCTGCTGTGATCCCGTGAGGAGCTGGAAGTGTGATAAAGTCTTGGGCACAGGGAGCAGAGCTTGGAGGGGAGTTTGGGAAGGGATTGATGGGCACTGAGGTCACTGGGAGATCTCCAAGGAGCAGGAGGAGGAAGGGATTCAGCCACAGTCCCTTTGGTTTCATCCCTTCCTGTGCAACCCCCCAAGGTTTTTGCCCACCCTGGTCCCTCTCCATCGTTGTCCCCTCTGTCCCTGGGGCACAGGGTGACTCTCCAGTCACCAGCCCACCCCACAAACCAAAGGGCTCAAGACCTTCTCTTGACCAAAACGATTTGCAGAGAGGTTTTGGGGGAGCAGGGAATTTTTGCTGCACCTGGATATTTCTCCTCTCCATCCTCCTGGGGGAGCAGAAAGGATGAAAGGACCTGAGGAGCTCTGGGGCTGGATCTGGACTGGAGCTGTGCAGGGAGGGGGAGAGACAGGAGAAGAGCCTGAAACTCCTGGAGACGCTCAGACTGGCTCCTCTCCTGCCTGATTTTGTTTAAATTAAGCCATCTGCTCACATTAAATGGTGAATTATCTCAGCTGCTGCCGCTCTCCCTGCGGGAACAGAGGGGAGGGGGGACCCTGCAGGGCCCTGGGTGTGGGGACAACGTGGCTCTGGGTGTCACCTCCCCCCCTCCTGTATCCCAGGGAAACTGGAGCTGCTCACCTGGGAAGGTCACAGCCCTGCTCCACTGGCCCTGGACGAGGCTTGGGAGCTCTAATCCATCTCTCCAAGCCGAGTGTGGTGTGACCTTCCCTGTCTGGTGTCCTTGGGAGCCCAGACACGACGGCTCCCGCTGGAGCCATCCGAGCCCTCCCTGCGGAGCTGAGCTGGGAAGGGAGGGAGTGCACCTGGATGGAGGGGCTGGAGCTGCCCTGGGGAGTGACACCCCAGCTCCTGGATTAGCTCAGGGTGGGATTTTCCCTCTTTTCTGCCTGTGCCTTGTTTTGTTTGGCTTGGAAAGACCTTCCTGGTGATGTCCAGGGGTGTCCAGGCTGCTCTGGGGGAGCACCCACGGTCAAGGAGGGGGGAATCTTCTCTTTGGGCAGCTCAGAGACCCTCCAACCCTGCTGTGGGTCCCACCTGGGGGTGGGCTGACAGCCCCTGGCACTGGGTTCAGGCCCCTTCTGCTCCTGCCACACCGGATGGTCTCTGTGGCCTCACAGAATGATGGAACCATTTGGGTTGGGAGGGACCTTAAATCCACCCAGTCCCACCCCCTGCCCTGGGCAGGGACACCTTCCTCTATCCCAGGTTGCTCCAAGCCCCATCCAACCTGGCCTTGGACACTCCCAGGGATGGGGCAGCCACAGCTTCTCTGGGCACCCTGTGCCAGGGCCTCAGCACCCTCACAGGGAGGAATTCCCTCCCAATATCTGACCTGAATTTTCCCTCTTTCCATTTGAACCCGTTCCCCCTTGTCCTGTGTCTGCAGTTCCTGAAGAACTGTCCCTCCCCTGCTCCCCTGCAGCCCCCTCAGAGCAGCTGCTGTGGGGTCTCTCCTGTCCTGGCTGCACAGCCCCAAATTTCTCAGCCTTAGCAACGACCCAGCTGCCCCCTGACCCTCCCTGCAGCACCCCAAAAAAATGCCCCCCTTCCTGTGTTTGCTGCAGCTTCCTGGGGGGGAAGGAGACCAGGGTCAAACCAATGAACCAGTTCNTCAGAGCAGCTGCTGTGGGGTCTCTCCTGTCCTGGCTGCACAGCCCCAAATTTCTCAGCCTTAGCAACGACCCAGCTGCCCCCTGACCCTCCCTGCAGCACCCCAAAAAAATGCCCCCCTTCCTGTGTTTGCTGCAGCTTCCTGGGGGGGAAGGAGACCAGGGTCAAACCAATGAACCAGTTCCTTCAGCAGCAAAGCCTGGGGTTCCCACTGGTTGGGGTTTCCACTGGTTGGGGTTTCCCACTGGTTGGGGTTTTCCACTGGTTGGGGGTTTCCACTGGTTGGGGTTTCCCACTGGTTGGGGTTTCCCACTGGTTGGGGTTTCCACTGGTTGGGGTTTCCCTCCTGGCACCATTTCCATGCCCCAAACCCGTGTGTGTGCCCACACAGGCTCTGCCCTCCCCTGAGGGCTGCCTTGGGAAACAACCTCTCCCCTCTTTGGGTCCTGAGGAGCTCCAGGAGCTCCAGGAGTGAGGGGGTTTCCCACAGGTGTCACCTGGGGAAGTGCAGGTGCAAAGCAGAGAAACCCCTTCACCCAAGGTGGAAATGGAATCGGGTTTGGGGCTGTGGCTGGACCCCTGTTCCTCTCTGCCTTTGGGCAGAGCAGACCCAAAGCATCAGGACTGGGAGTTCATCTCCTCCTGAGCACTTGTACAACCAAGTTTAACGTTGCAGAGGGTCTGAAAGCTCTGTTGGGTGCCCGGGCAGGGCTGCAGAGGGGAATATTCCCCCTCTGGATGCTCCTGGCTGGTGATGGCAGCGCCCTGAACCCGGAGCCTGCCGAGCTCTGCCCCAGACCAGCCCTGCTGCTGTCCTGGCTCAGCCCTGTGTGCCCTTCTTTGGGCTGGTTTTTATCCTCAGCCAGCCAGGCACCCCATCTCCCAGCCAGGAGAGATGAAAACGAGCTCTTGTCCTCCTTGGAGGAGAAGATGAGGCAGAGACACGGAGGAAAAGTGAGGGAAATTAAGCAGAAATAGCTGCAGGGGTCATTTAAAAATATCCCCACGGCTGCTTTAAATATCTATTTAACAGAAAGCACAGTCCATGGCTGAGGGAGCTCCAGGCACCAGATGTACTGAGGGGGTTTTGATCCAGACCCACGGGATCTATCCCAGCTCAGAAGGGAAGGAGGAAGCCTGGAGGTGGATGAGGGAGATCCCAGGGCAGGAGGAGGCTCCAGGTTGTTCTCAGCCACCCTCCCGTGCCCAGGAACTGCACAAAGCCCCGTTTTGAGCACCTGGGTCTCTAAAATAAGGTCCTTTCCCATCAGGATCTACCAGCAGCCAAATCCAGGTGTCCTGCTGATGGAATGGGACTGGAATCCAACCTGTGGAGACCCTGTGGGCTCCCACCAGCCTCCCTCAGGCACGTTCATGGTGCCACCACCCCCCATCCCTGGTGGTTTTCCTCCTTTGGGAGTCACCTGTGCTCTGCCTGGATAAGGACAACCTGCCTTGGGCCTTGTCCTCAGCCAGGCTGGGGCTGGACAAGGAGCTCCTGGACTTCCAGTCCTTGTGGAAGTGCCAGAGGGGTGGGAAGGCATGGAATTAAACCCCAAGTCCATGAGGAGACACGAGTGGCAGGTGTGGTCCCCTGGGAGGAAGAGGATGAAGCCACAGTGGGGGTGAAGCACCAGGAGTGACACTCTGCCCCCTGCCCCAGCTGCTCTCTTGGGACTGAGACCCCAAAATATTTCCCAGCTCCCAATCCTTTGGAAATAAGGTGATTTCCTTGTTTTTGGAGCTTCCTGGGCCAAACCCCCCGTGGGCAGAGCAGCCCCCCTTGCCCAGGGCTGCCCCAGGAGCTGCCCCATGAGCCAGCACCACGAATGATTCACAGCTCCTGGAGGATCCCACTGCACCTGGAGAGGGCTCTCCTTGAGCAGCACAGCCTTGGAAACCCAAGATCTTGAGGGAATTCACCTCACACGTCCCTTCCCCAGGTCCAGCAGCGGCTCTGAGGTGAAGTCAGGCGAGGTTTTGACTTTGGGGCTCCAGCTGAAGGTTGGTGGGTGTCTCCTTACAGACCTGAGGCTTTTATTGATTGTCTCCTGCCCGAGTTCCCGCCCCATCCAGGCGGGAACTGCTCCCCTCCAGGTGACAAATGGAGCTGCCAGCCCCTGATTTATCCTAATTGCCATTTTCCCCTCCCACTGGTGACATAAAGACGTGATGAATCCGTGCTGGAGCAGCCGAGCTGGGATGTGCTGGGGCTTGGGAGGGGGGACATCATCCGTCTGGATGTATGGAAAAATCCCTCCCTGAAAACCCACAGCTTGGGGAAACTGAGGCACCAGATCTGCTGAGGAGGAGCTGGGAGGTTGTTCCTGGGTGGAAGGGAAGAGAAACTGTTTCGGGGCTGCTTGGGGTGGGGGGGAATATCCCAGAGTTTTGTGGGATGAGCTGAGGGGTCCCAGGGTCTTTCCGGGCTCCTCAGCAGCCCCATTGCAGCACAACACCTTCGTCACTTGGGAGGCTGTTGGGAACGAGGGAAGATGTCAGGAGGATTCCATGTGTTCTCCTTGGCTGCAGGGACTGGGATGGGGACAGGGATGGGGATATAGGGATAGGGATGGGGACAGGGATGGGGACAGGGATAGGGATGGGGACGGGGATGGGGATATAGGGATAGGGATGGGGATATAGGGATAGGGATGGGGACAGGGATGGGGACAGGGACAAGGATGGGGACAGGGACAGGGANGGGACAGGGACAGGGACAGGGATGGGGACAAGGATAAGGACAGGGATAGGGAGAGGGACAGGGATGGGGACAGGGACAGGGATGGGGCGAGGGACAGGGACAGGGACAGGGACAGGGATGGGGACAGGGGAGGATGTGCTGCCCTAGTGACTCCACAGCTGGAGCCTGTCCCAGGGAAGGGCTGTGCCACACCTGAGCACTGCAGGGAGATGGGGATGACCTGGGAGGTGTGGAAGGGATGTACAAGACACCCGGGAGCCGCTTGGCACATGGAGTGAGTCCGGGGGGCACCTCCTTTGTCCCCCCTGTCCAAGCACTGGCCTCTCCACAGGCTCCTGTCCAGCTCCTCCCTTCCAACGCTGCTGTGTCCTGGCTTTGATTCCCACCGGGACAGCGGGAAGGACGCGGGTCCCGGTGCCGGTGTCACCGTCTGGCTCCCCCGAGCAGCCCTGGCACAGCCTCTCCCTCCTGGAGCAGGTGCCACTCGTGCTGCCCACACGTCACCGTCGGTGCTGACGCTGCAGCTCCGTGGGGGCGTCTCCCCCATATTCCCTTCCCCAAATTCCCTCCCCCATATTCCCTCCCTCTCCCTCTCCAAGGAGAATCCTTCTCCAAAGGCAGCCAAGAGCCGTGGCCGGGATGAAGTTTGGGTGTTTGGGGTGTTTTTAGGGACCTGTGGTTGTGTGATGTCCCCCTTTCTGGAGCTGCCACCTGTTCTGGTGTCCGCCCAGCAGATCCCGGCTCGTCCCTCATTCCCGGCTGTGTCGCTGTGACATGGAAACGGCTCCAGCGCCCAAAGGCTCCTCCCTGCCGGGATGGGGGTCGGGAGCACGGCAGGAGCACGGACGGGCTGAGTCCTCCCGGGGTCCTGCTGCTCCTCCTGAGCAGCGACAGGAACCGAGGCAGGAGTGGGGATGGAAAAGGCTCCGGTGGAAGGGTCTGGGAGGGAGTGGGTTGTGGATTTGGGCTCCTCTTTGCCCCTGGAAGGCAAAGGCAGCAGCTTGCAGGGGGCAGATGGACCAGAGGCAGAGCAGAGCCAAACCACCCGAAGCTCCTGGATGTCCAGAGCTTCCCAGAGCTCCACTTGGATTCCTTGGGCTGCATCCCTGGGAAAGGAGCCTCCTGCCAGGAGCTGGGCACCCGAGAGCCAGTGGCTCCACCTGATGGGACCATTCCCAGCGAGTCCCGGGGAGGGAAACTGGGAGCCAAGGGCTGGGGGTTCCCTGGGTGCCCAAATCTCTGTAATTATAGATCCATGTCCATGCTGCAGCTCCCTCAGGACACAGCACTTTGGGAAGGATGTGGCCCTGCAATGTGATCCCGGATCCCTGATCCTGCCTTCATTCTCTCTGTACTTTGGGGGTTTCTTCTTCCCTCTCCATTAATCTCTCAATATTAGGTGGAAAGCGAACAATTACCACACTAATGGCTCCACAAATTCCTTCATTATTTATTAACCTCGAGCGCTCCCCACGCAGCGGAGGGAAGGAGATGAAACGGAGAAGAAATGGGAGCCGGGTCAGAGGGGCTCGGGCTGGGCTGCGGCAGCGGGGCCGGAGCAGAGCCGGGAATTCACGGGCTGCCATTGCCCTCTGCCGGCAACGGGACGGAGAGGGGCTGCTCTTCCTCGTCCTGCTCTTCCTCGTCCTGCTCTTCCTCGTCCTGCTCTTCCTCGTCCTGCTCTTCTTCGTCCTGCCTTTCCCTGTCCTGCCCTTCTTCATCCTGCTCTTCCTCATCTTGCCCTTCCTGGTCCTGCTCTTCCTGGTCCTGCTATTCCTGGTCCTGCTCTTCCTGGTCCTGCTCTTCCTCGTCCTGCCTTTCCCTGTCCTGCCCTTCCTGGTCCTGCTCTTCCTCATCCTGCTCTTCCTCGTCCTGCCCTTCCTGGTCCTGCTATTCCTGGTCCTGCCCTTCCTGGTCCTGCTCTTCCTCATCCTGCTCTTCTTCGTCCTGCCCTTCCTCGTCCTGCCCTTCCTGGTCCTGCTCTTCCTCGTCCTGCT
>VYXB01001318.1:54102-72767 GCA_013397135.1 Pachyramphus minor | reverse complement strand
CGGCCGGGGGGTTCCGCGGAGGAGGAGGAGGAGCGGGAGGAGGAGGAGGAGGTGCCGGAGCGGCCGGCGAGGAGGAGATCAGCCCCGAGGATGACCAGAGAGCCAACCGCACCTTGTTCCTGGGCAACCTGGATATCACCGTGAGCGAGTCGGACCTGAGGCGGGCGTTCGACCGCTTCGGGGTCATCACCGAGGTGGACATCAAGAGGCCGGGCCGCGGGCAGACCAGCACCTACGGGTTCCTGAAGTTTGAGAACCTGGACATGGCGCACCGGGCCAAGCTGGCCATGTCGGGGAAGGTGCTGCTGCGCAACCCCATCAAGATCGGGTACGGCAAAGCCACCCCTACCACCCGGCTCTGGGTGGGCGGCCTGGGGCCCTGGGTGCCCTTGGCTGCCCTGGCCCGGGAGTTTGACCGCTTTGGTACCATCCGCACCATCGACTACCGCAAAGGGGATTCCTGGGCCTACATCCAGTACGAGAGCCTGGACGCGGCGCAGGCGGCCTGCACACACATGAGGGGCTTCCCCCTGGGGGGCCCCGACCGCCGGCTCCGCGTGGACTTCGCCGACACTGAGCACCGGTACCAGCAGCCCTACCTGCAGCCCCTGCCCCTGCCGCCCCCGGCTCACTACGAGCTCGTGGCTGAGGCGGCTGCGTTTGGGGCTCACCGGGGAGCCCCCCCCGACCCTCTGCGGGGGGCCCGGGACAGGACGCCACCGTTGCTTTATAGAGACCGTGACAGAGACCTTTACCCGGAGACAGAGTGGGTGCCCCCGCCGCCCCCTGTGCGGGACAGGAGTAACCGGGCGGCCGCCTACGACCCGCTGGAAAGCCTGGAGCGCCGCCGGGACGGGTGGTCCTTGGAGCGGGACCGCGGGGAGAGGGAGCTGGGCAGTAGCAGTCGGGATCAGCCCAGGAAGCGGAGGCTGGCGGAGGACGGAGGGCGGCACCTGGATCGCTCCCCGGACAGCGAGCGCTCCTCGTCCTCCCGCAAGCGCCACTGCCTGACCACCAGCTCCCCGCCCGACCGCAGCCCTGAGCTCCTGGGTGGCCGGGAGCGGTACGGCAGTGACCCCGAGCGCTCGTCCCGCCTGCTGCTCCTGGAGCGGCCGTCCCCGGTGCGGGAATCCCGCCGGGGCAGCCTGGAGCGGGGGCAGAACGAGAAGCGCGACCGCAAGAACTCTGCGGAGCGCGAGCGGAAGCACCGCGGTGCCGCCGCCGCCGCCCAGGAGGGCAAGAGCCCGGCCAAAAAGGATGAGCGGGCGGCCGAGGGGGGCGGCTCCCGCCTCAAACCCCCTCCCCAAAAACAGCAGCAGGACGGGGCGGCGCAGCCCGGGGCGGCGCCCAAGCTGTGCTTGGCCTGGCA
Source organism: Pachyramphus minor (assembly GCA_013397135.1). Taxonomy (NCBI): domain Eukaryota; kingdom Metazoa; phylum Chordata; class Aves; order Passeriformes; family Tyrannidae; genus Pachyramphus; species Pachyramphus minor. Next base: position 71,398 of record VYXB01001318.1, on the reverse strand, counting down.
GGGGATGCTCCTGCTGAAGAACAGCAACTTCCCGTCCAACATGCACCTGCTCCAGGGGGACCTCGGCGTCGCCAGCAGCCTCCTCGTGGAGGGGGCCACGGGGGGGAAGGTGGCCCAGCTCAAGATCACCCAGCGGCTCCGGCTGGACCAGCCCAAGCTGGACGAGGTGAACCGGCGCATCAAGGTGGCGGGGCCCAATGGCTACGCCGTGCTCCTGGCCGTGCCCGGCGCCGCCGAAACCCGCGCGGCCGCCGCAGCCGCCGAACCCGCCACCACCTCCACCCAGAGGCCGCTCAGGAACCTGGTGTCCTACCTAAAGCAAAAGCAGGCTGCAGGGGTGATCAGCCTCCCCGTGGGGGGGAACAAAGACAAGGAGAACAGCGGGGTGCTGCACGCCTTCCCGCCCTGCGACTTCTCCCAGCAGTTCCTGGACTCCACGGCCAAGGCCTTGGCCAAATCCGAGGATGACTATCTGGTCATGATCATTGTCCGGGGGGCGTCCTAAGGGCCCTCGTGTTCTGTTCCCAACCCTGCAAACCTCCACCCAGCTCCTCCAGCGTGTGCCAGGTGCTATGGGATCCAGCCTTAGCCAGCCCTGTTGTTATTTTAATTAGACCTTTGTTTGTAGGTGACTTTCCCGGCCCGATTTTTCTGTTACTACGTTTTTCTATAAAGGTAGAAGCCAGAGAGGTTGGTTTAGGCGTAGTGTGAATAGGATATTTTGAGAATTCCCCCTATCAGTGGGGGCAGCAGGGAGGCTCGGCCTGCTTTGATTTACAAAAAAAAAATAGAAAAAAAAAAATAAGAGAAACGAGAACTGGGGAGGGGGAGGGAGGGGGAAAAGAAAAAAAAACTCCCGTCTTCTTGATTTTGATTTGTGTCCTTTTTTCATTTCATGTTTTTTTAAAGCAAGTCCAGGAGCTTGTCCTCTGACACAGCTCCAAACCCAACAGACCAGGTTTAAAGCACTCGTTGGAAATGGAAAACCACAAATTTAGTGGCAGATTGGTGTCAGCTCCTCCTTTGAGGCCTCGGAATTCCTTGTGGGCCTCGGGGATCCCTTCCCTCAGGAGCTGGAATGGTTTCCCCTTTGGGTCGAGTGGCTGCAGGTTGATGTTTTCCAGGTGAGCAGCACTTGCTCTGGGGTGACACAGCAGAACACACAATTCCTTTTGGGAAAGGAATTCCTTTCTCATCCAGCCCCCTCCTCTCCTCCCCACCCTCTGCCGGGTGCATGCACTGAAACTGGGCTTTTTCCCAGGTGTACGGAAGCACCGCACCGTGAGGAGGTTTGGTGAGGAGCTGGGAATGTTGCTACAAACCAGGAATGTTGTGCTCACTCCGGTGTGCAGGGAACAAGGAGGTGCTTTAAGCAGAACTTGAGTTCTGTTGTGGGTTTTTGGTTTTACTGCCTTTTTTTGTGTTTCCCAAGAATTGCAGGTACAGTAGGGTCTGGTTCCACAGTGCAAACCCTTGAGCAAGTAAGTGCTTCTCTCCAGAGATGCTTTTAATTCTGGGATAATTTAATTACATGAAAGTTCTCATTAAACATTTTACCTCTTTGTTAATAGCAAGGAACTGCTGTCTGCTAGGGACTCTTCAGGTACAGTGCAGTGGGCATTACATGAGGTTTATCATTTTCTAGGCACCTGGAGGAAAGTGGTTTTAGCATCTTGGAGAACTTAAAAATACTCCGAGATGTTTGTGTTCCTGTGATTCAAGGATGAAACAATTCTGCTTTTTTTTTTTTCCTTTTCAAAGAGCATCGTTAATTTTCTCTCCTTTTCCCCCAATAATTGGGCACTTTACCTGTCTCAGCCACCTTGGGAATCCAGGCATTTAGGAGGGAAGAAGGGATTTAAATCCCTGAGGGGACCTAAATCCCCAGTGCTCTGTTTAACAACCAAAAGGATGTTGCAGCAGCTTCTAAACCGAAGTGTAAATCTGACTGTGTCTCTTTACAGGCCCCAAAATTGTGACCTTGCACTTAAACCCAGAATGTAATCTCGCACTTAGCCACGTTTTCAGGGATTTGGGCCATGGAAAAGCAACGCTGCTCCAACAGATTCCTTGGGGGATGGATGCAGGGATGGGTTGATTTGTGGTACAACTTGATCAAAATGGGGAATAAGTTGTGAACAGGAGATGAAGGAGGAAATGTCTTGAATGTATTGTGTGGGTGTAACTGAACTTGCTTAAGTTTCTGCCACAAAAATAGGGATTTTTGTTACTGAACCACTTTGATTCCTTTATCTGCCTGGAACGAGTGGACACAGTATGCCAAGAACTAAGAATTCCAGTGTGGCAGGAGATTTTGGGTTGGCAGCTACTTTTCTTTCTAAATGAGAAGATAAAAGCCTCATTTAATGCTCTTAAGTTTGAGGGTAAAACTCAGGAATTCTGGGTTGTCCTCCAGGGTGAATGTAAGAGATGGCAGAGTTCAGCTGTTCAGCTTCCTATTAACAAGGAGAATTTGGGGGAATGACACCTGAAATGCAAATCACTGTGTTTTGGAGGATCCAGAGTGTTACCACTTGATGCAAAGAATGTTTTGGTTGGAGCAGGTGTCTGTTGTGTGTCAGCAGGGGATCGACTCTGCTCAAGTGCTGCTTGTGTTCAGAGGGGGGTTTCTCGTTGCATCTGACGTGAATCACTTGCAGAGTTCTCTGGGAAAGAAATTTGAACCTCTGGGAATCCAAATCTGCCCCAAACCGGGAAGGGGAAGAAGCTCCAATGTTTGTGTTGGGCCCTGGGAGTCGCTGAGAGCAGCGTTTGTCCCGCTGAGGCACAGCAGGCACCTGCTTCAAAACCCATAAAACCTGGGGTCAGCGGGGCTGGGTGAGGCAAACCCGGTGTGGGAACAGCATCCAGGGTGCAATTCCATTTTTCCCTTGGAAAATCCCGGTGGTTTTAACAACCACTGGTGGTTAAGAGCCCATCTGTGCTACGCTGGAGGGTGAGAGGGGGGAGCAGGTGAGGCTGACCCCAGGTTTTCTGGCTCCTTATTTCGTGGAGTGTCTCCTTTAAATCTGGTTTATTTGTGGTGGCTGCTCTGTGTCGTGAGCAAGGATTTGAACACCCTCTGAGGGTCCTCGTGGCAAAGCACTGACTGTGGCAGCACTTTGCCAGCAGTGGGTTCCTGTGCTGCCATCCCGGGTGTTTTCCTCCTTGGTCTGAGGGATTCCCCACTGGAGTCACTGTCCACTGAAGTTGTCTTGGCCAGGGCTGAGCACTGAGAAGCCCGTGGGTGATACCACTGTGTGCAGAGCAGAGCAGATGTAGCAGTTGTTGGCTCTCTCCTTGTGTCTGGCATCCGCTGCTCCGGAGAGAGCCCGGTTTTCCCTCACATTGTGTGCAGCTGATGTTCCTGTATTTCATTAGTGTGTTGAATTAGCCTGGAAAAAGGATGTCCTTTTCCTGAATCATTTCACCCTTTATGCTTTTGGGGGGGGAAAGAACCTCAAGTGACTCACAGTTTTGTTTGAGATTTTAGTTCGTTGGGGGTTTTTTTTGTTTTTTCCTTCTTTTAATTGGAAACATTATGCAACTTCCTTGGCCTCCATCCAGTTGCTTTGTTTGCTCCTGTAGAGCTGCTGTGATGGGAACACCAAGGTTACTCTCAATCCAGAGGTTTTAGGGTCAGAAATACCAACACATCTTTGTCAAGCGTTGCAGAGAGAAGGGCCAGGCAGAAAAATCCTCCCTCCTCTCTTTTGTTTTCCCACGAGGATGTTAAAGATGGAATATTTCAGTGACAACTTTCTCAGCCCCTGTGGAAAGTGGAGAAGGAGTTGAAATTTTCTTCCACAGGTTTGGGAACCCTCTGGTTGATGGTAACTGAGGTGAAAGGCCTCGAGTGTTAATGGAGAGGGGGGGAGGAGGAGGAGCGAATCAAAATTGTGAAGACAGGTTCAAAAACTCTTGAGGACTCAGGGAAAAACAGCTTGGAAAATGGCAATTCCTGGCTCTAAGTGAAACAGTGTTGAGGGACTCCTGGGGAGTCTGTGTGCCCAGAGGGGAAGAAATGATGCCATGTGTCTCTAGAGCTTTTGGGGTTCTTTCCCCTTTGTCCCCCACTTTGTAGCACCCAAGGACAGATATCCCAGTGATTCACAGTCTGAACAATGAGGTGATTTTTGTATCAGGCATAAAACAGCCCCGGCTGGTTCAGAGAATGGTTTGTTGAATATTCAACTTGCTGCAGTTGCAGCCACGGCTGAGAAATATGACTTGAATAGTGACAATTTCCAGTGTCTTTGATTTGACCTTTCCTTTACTCTTGGCGCAGCCAAACGAGGGGCAGAAAAGAGCTTTGTGTGACAACACTACATTTCATGGTCTTGGTGATAAGTTGCCTTCAGGAAATGACCCTGGGAGGAAAGTCAACCCAAGGAAGCCATCGTTGGGTTGGTTTTTCTCGTGGTTAATGGTTTCAAGTGTGTCCCATCCACTGTTACTGCGAGTTGGGTAGTCCTGACTGCTGTAAGCCTGGTTTAACCTTGGTCCAGAACGAAGCCCTGCACTGCTTGTTTTGCATCTCTCCCTGGAAGACGACTTCATTCTGAGTTGGGGTGAATTGGTGCTTTTTGAAATCCCAAATAGAATATCCAGAAAGGCCTCGTGGCTCTTTGTGTTCATCTGTATAATGTAGGGAGGGGAGGGGGAAAAAAAAACCCCCGAATCTGGTGTAAACATTTGTATTGAAATAACGTTTTCTTTCCTCCTGCAAAGCAAATCTGGTGGACTGCAGAAGACATGGGATACCAAGCTCTTAAATGGACCTTTGGGAAGAGAAGCTGTGGCTTATGTGGAATTTCCATGGGCCCTCCTGATGGAAGAAAGCTTATCTGTTTAGTATTTGTGCATTTTACTAAAAAATGGCAGCTTTAAAAAAAAAAAAAAAAAAAAAAAAAAAAAGTTGTGTATCTGCTATTGTGATGCCAATGCCCGTGTTTTAAGTGGAAAAAAAAAAAATGACCTCTTTGCTTTGTGCTGTGTACACAAGATTGCTGGAAAAAAAAAAAAAAAAGTAAAGGAATACCCTTTTTATGGCTGACACAGCTTGAAAGTAGCTGTCACTCAAACATGCGCTCACAGTTGAGCTGATTTTGTTTCGTTCTAAATAAATTGTTTCTTTTGAGGAAAAAAAAAAAAAAAACAAAACACACAAATATAATGGTTTTTCTGCCTGGGAGTTGAATTGACGACAAACATTTGGCCCCGGTGAGGGCAGAGGAGGGGTCCCTGCTGCTGCTGCCCCGTGTGTGAGCTCGTGCTTGTGGGGCTTCAGCAAGAACAGGGGCCAGAGGAAAAAAAAAAACCCGACACCTGGTTCGCGTTCGCCGACCCGTTCGTGCCAAAGAGGAGGAAATCCTGGTTCACTGCCTTGCTGTGACCTCTTCCCTCCCCCCTGCACCCCCGGTTTTGTGCTGGAAAAGGGGGTCCCTGGCTGCCTCGCTCCTCACCGGGACAGGGGAACGTTCCTGCTGCTGGCACACGAGGAGCAGGGAAGCGCCGCCCGCGTCTCCCGACGGTGCCGAGTCCTGGGGCTTCGCTGGTCGGAAGAGCCGGAGTTCCTCAAGTTTTAAGTTCCTTGATTTGTTCCGTTCGCCCGGCACGTTTTGCCTTTAGTTTTGATTCTTGGTTGTTGGTTTTGGTGTTTTTTTTTTTTTTTTATTTTTTTTTTTTTTTTTTTTTTGTTTTGGTTGGTTTTTGTTTTTTTTTTTTTTTTTTTTTTTTTTTTTTTTTTTGTTTTGGTTTGTTTTGGGGTTTTTTTTGTTGGTTTTTTTTTTTACTTACCCATTCTAGGGAGGGGGTTTTTTCCAGGAGGCNAAAAAAAAACAAACCAAACACCACCTTTGCACCAAAATTGCCAAAAGAAAAGAGAAATGAGTCCTTAAAGAGTGTTTTAAGTGCTGTTAATAAAACGAGGCGCTCCTCTGTCTCCGGGGGCTTTTTCAGCAGTTGTGGGTTTTTAGTGCTGAATGGATGAAGAGTTCCTGAGAGCTGGAGGCGGTAATTTAAACCTTTGAGTCGGTGTCCCAGTGCCTTATTTTGAAGCCAGCACGCCTCGGATGTGCATGCACCCTGCTCACACCCCGGGGTCCCCTTGCAGCCGCCTCCCGGGGTCACCAAAACTTGGAGGCATCCTGAAAAAAAATCCCGTGCCGGGGGCTCCTGGAAGCTGTTCCCGAGCGGGAGCACGACTCCCTGTTTGCTGCAGGAGACTTCAGGGCGTGCTGGAGGACCCGTCAGCAAGAGGAAGCCGCCCCTGTTGCATCGTTGGCTTCAGAACCTCTCGTGGTGTTGCTTGGGTTCAATTTAACGTGCGACGAAGACGCTTCGAGCGGCGCTTTGCCCTGATTGCCTTGACATACTTTTAACTTCCATGGATAATGAACCTAGTGCTGTCCCAGTGCAGGATCTTTGCTAGGATGCAGTGCCTTCCAACCCACGGATGCTCTGCAAGGTGTCTGCTCCTGGGGCAAAGCGCTGTGTAGATCCTGAGAACAGGTAAGGGGGTGGAAGAGGTTGGACTGGATTGTGATGTGAAAGAAGATTGTTGTACTTTTGTAATCTTGGTTCTCCAGTTGACTAACTCTTACTAACGTGTTTTATTCCATCAACCTGCTGCTCCACCTGCTTTGGGAATGGCAGCAGTGGATCCAAATCTTGGATGTGCTGCTGTGGTTTGTTTTGGGGGGGGGTCCCATGAACAAAGAGGGCTGTGAAGGCCAGACTGAGGGTTGTTCTGGATTCCTGAACTGCTTGAATTAACGCTGCTTTAACCCAGAACAGTGTTTGTAATCTGTGTGTATTGATAAGGAAGAGCCAAGGCAGTGATTGGGCAAATGATCTGTTTATGGGATGCTGGTGGTGTAATAATGTGAATTAAGCTGTTTGTTGTAAATGGGAGCAATTATAGCTGCTGCTGGTAATGAGGGGAAGGAATTGAGGAGGGGAGACTTGGGAGATGCTGTTTCTCCCAGAAGTTAGTGTTGGTAGCTCAAATTCATATTTTTTGCAATGTGTTCCATGTGCTGTTAAGATCCAACCTCTGAGTCTCATCTGAAGTGTTGTGCAGAAGGTTTGGGGTTGGTGGCAATAATGGGAGCTGTGTTTCAGCTGGGGGGTGATGGTCCCATGGGTGATCTGTCAGTGTAACCCAAAAAAAGGGGATGTTTTTGGCACCTGCTCCAATGCCCAGGTGTGTGTGTGTCGAGTCTTGGGCACTCCCCCACTTTTTTTTGGTTAAGCTTTGACTTGCAGGTGGCTGTTCCGGAAGATTTCCGCCTCTCTGCCTCAGATTTCAGCGTGTATCTAACTGGGGGATTGTTCCCTGTCTCCTTTCCTGTATGGATTTATTCCAGGGACTCGGGGTTTTCGTGGGATGTGCTGTGGGATGATTCTGCTGTGGTCGCCTCGTGCCAGCGAGTTGTTTCTCGGGTGCTGGGTCTGCCTTTTGAGCGGGTTAGAGGGATGTTCCAGCACCCAGGCTGGTGTTAAAACCAGCCTCTTGGAAGGGTTAAGTGCTCTATATGCACCATATTAATTTGGCTAATGAGACTTGTGGGGAAGGTGGATTTCTAACGAGCACCGTTAATTAACTGCGCTGCAGCAGAAAGCAGCGCAAGCGGCTTAGTCGGGTTATTGGAATTCACACGTTTTTTTAGGACTGTGCTTTTACCAGCTGCAGCTGAATTAATAAGTCTCAAGCATCAGATGGCCCAGATTCTGCTCTTGGCCAGTAACAAGCTTATGTTGGCCTCATCCTGCTGTGAAATGTGAAATGGCAAATGCTCCTGGAGGATTCAATTCCCGCCACGGGTCGTGGGGGTTGGGGCAAGACCAGAAAGGTTTTGGTTGAACAGGCAAGGGGTCTGCAGGAGGGGCAGGAGAGGAGTGGAAAGGCTCTTGAGGTGATGGATTTGTGACTCCCATTGGGTCTCCTGCAGTTATTGCTCAGAGCTGTGTGCTGAGTGTAACTAGGCCTGGCCTGGGAGCTGGGTGAGGTGTAAACTCCTCAGGCAGAGTAAGTTCTGAGGGACTGGATCAGCTCCACGTGGAGTGATGGGTTTAACAAGAGCCTCCTGGTTGTCCACGTGCTGATGGAGTCAAGGTGCCTCTACTGGGAGCAGAGAACATGAGCGTGGTGGCACAAGGGTCTCCTCTTTGTCAATCCTTTGTGTCCTGCTCAGGGGACATTCTGATTAAACACGGTTGGAACACAGAGGGCTGGAGGCTGTGGAACGTGCTGCTGTTGCTGTGGGTCCATGAGTTGCCCCCTCCCAGCCCAGCTCCTCTTCCCAAGGCCTGGGGGTTGAGCTGGTGTGTGCTGTCCCACCCTGGGGGTGGGTTGTGTGTGCCTGGGGCCGGCTCAGAGGAGCGGATGAGCCGCAGATTAATTGTGGGTCACGGCAGTTTTCATCTCCTTATCTCCCTGCCTTGACCTTCACACCCAGTTCTGCAGCTGGGGCTGGAGATTCTCAGTTCCCCTGGGTGTTTCCTGTCCCCAGATCCGGTGGTGGCTCAGGCTGACTTTTAGCAACACTCACAAACTGGCAGATTTCCCAAAGTGATCCCTCAGCCTGTGTCTCCTTTCATGGGCACGTTGTGCATTCCCAGCCTGTAAAATCAGACATCTGAGGTGTGTCTGTGGACACCCGTGGGGTGCAGGAGGGTTTGAGTGAAGGGGAGCCAGTGGGGTCTCACAGGGTGAGGACAGGACCCTCTTTGGGCCACAGTGGGGTTTGCAGCCCCCTTGGCCAGCAGGTTCCCTTTGGCTGTTGTTGCCAGACCAGCCTGGGGTGCTCCAGCTCTGACCTGGGCTGGGCAGAGCTTTGGGGCACCAAGGGCTCCTGAACCACGTGTTGGGCTGAGGCTTTGAGGGGAGGACGTGGTGAGAAAGGGGATGTTGGTGCTTCTCGTGCTGCTCCTCTTGGGTGGATGAACAAAAGGCTGAGTGTGAGAACACAGGACTCTCCATCAGGGGCTGCAGTGACAGCACAAGGGGGAATGGGTTCAAGCTGAGAAAGGGGAAATTTAGGTCAGAGATATGGAAGAAATCCTTCCCTGGGAGGGTGGGGAGGCCCTGGCACAGGTTTCCCAGAGAAGCTGTGGCTGCCCCATCCCTGGGAGTGTCCAAGACCAGGGTGGACAGGACTTGGAGCAACCTGGGCTGGTGGAAGGTGTCCCTGCCCACAGCAGGGGGGAGAATTGGATTAATTTTAAGGTCCCTTCCCACCCAAACCATTCCAGGATTCTAAGTCCTATCTTTCCCATCTGCCAGGCAGCTTTCTCCTGTGGCACAGGTTCATTCCTGGCTCTCAGATACCTTAAGTGCCTTTGCTCTTCCTCCAGGCCCCCAGAGCTGCATCCCAGCAGCAGCAGCTGGAGTCTGGGAGAGCCCAACCCCAGACCCCTGTGACCCCCCTTTCTCAGCCAGGGTGGCTGTGACTCCCTTTCCCTGCCTGACCAAAGCCCTGAGGGGCTGGAGCTCAGTTTATTGCTGTGTTATTCATCGCTGGGGTGTTGTAAAGTCACTCTTTGCCTCTTCCTGTCCAGGGTACAGTCCCTGCTCCACTGGGCCCACGTGAGGAGTGTCTGTAAGAGAAAGTTTTGCAAAGCTTGGTGGTGGCTTTGGAGGCAAAGTCTGCTTTGGAAATGGGACTTTGACCCATGAATTACCTCTGGAATTGTCCGTGGCCCTGAGCAGGAGCTCCCATCTCCTTGTGGTGACTGCAGGCTGGGAAGTTTTTCCATGAGGATCTCTTAGCTAAAGCTAAAGCTTCTGCTTTTCCAAACAACTGGTTTGATTTCTGTTCATTAGAGTTGCTGCTAAATTCCTGTGGACTCCACTGAAAACCGTTGTGGTACCTTTAAAGCTTTTTATTGTTATTTTCTAAACACCTCCCACCTCCTGGGGAGGCTTTTATCTCCCTGGAAGTGAAACTTTTTAATCCAGACTCTGCTGAATTTCAGCCTGATGACTTCTGGGTTGTAAACACGGCTGCAGGGGTGGAACCAGCTCCCAAAAACAGCCAACTGTTCCTGTTATCAGTGGGTTTGAGGGCGAGTAAACAGCAGAAACCACACGTGGTATCTGCCAAAGCGGGTGAGGGAAGAGCAGCCGTGTTTCCTGTTGCTGGAAGGTCCTGTTGTGGTGTCCTCACCCAGCTGGTTGGAGTTGCTCTGGGCTGTTTTTCATGTGGCTTAAGGTAAAAGCAGAAACCTCAGGAGTGTTGGGAGCTGGAGAATCTCTGGGGTGTCTCGTGGCCACCACCCAAACCCCAGAGCTGACACAGTTCTCCCTTAAAATCAGAATTATGTCGATTTTTTTCCCCCCTCAGTGTCCTGGAACCTGGTGTTTCTCACAGTGGGTTTGTGTTTAAAGTGACTGAGGTGCCAAAAAAGGGTCAATGTGAGATCCCGGGTGAGGGGTTAAACCCAAAAATTCCTGCCCTCACCCTGGTCCCAGCCCCCTGAGTGTCTCCATGATTCCCAACCTCAGTTTTCCAAGCAAACCCATTCCTGTGCACAGACAAAAAACCAGCTGAAATAATCCCAGCCCAGCCCTTGGAGGGGATTTTATTGCAAGATAAAGGTTGTTCCTTACTGTACAATAAACATCAGGATCAACCTCCTCTGGATCCAGTGCCTGGGTTTATCCGGTGTCGGCATCCGAGGAGCGCTGGGAAAGTCACAGCCTTGGTAATTGGAGATTATTGTTTTAATCAAGGGCAGAGCCTTGATGAAATGACCACAGAGACGTTTATTTTGTGAACTTTGGAAGGGCTAAAGCCACATTTTAAAAGCTCTTCCCTGTCTTTCCATGACCCAGAGCAGGTTTCCAGGAATACAGAAGGAGGAAGGGCCACCTGCAGCTGATAACCAGGACCCCCAGGGATGTTCAATGGCTTTCATCAATATAAAATATTAATATAAAATAATTCCAGTGTGAGTCAGGGATGCAGCTTCCTTTTGTGATCTCTGATTGCAGAGCTTTGATAGGCCTGAGCTGAGTCTTGGCAGCTTTTAATCCTGGCATATGTAAAACCACTGGAAGCGAGTTTAGGATCAGATCCCAGGGGGTGCCCAGGCTCCTCCTCCAGGATTACACCTGGGAATCACTGACAATGGCAAAGCATTTCCTCCTCCTGGAACTCCCAGGAAGGCTGGGAGCTGTTTGGAATGGCACAAACCCAGGATTAACTGCAGTGTCTTGTCCAATTCCCTGGTTTTTTCCTTGCTTTCTTAATCCCGTGGTGTTAAAATTAATCAGGATTCAGGGAACCTGTCTGTTGGTACTCACAGAACTAATCATCTAAATGAAGTTTCCTTGGTCTTTTTCCAAAGGAACTCAGGTTTTTGTTGGAATACAGTGAAAATTGGGGGCTGGGTGTTTCCTTGGGCTGCTCATAAAACCCTCCAGTTGTTTGAGCTCTGGGACCCTGCAGGTCACTGGATGTTTTAGAGGCATTTTCAGTGTTTTGTTTCTTTGCACCATGAATTTGAGGAGATGTTTAAACCAGTGAATCTTGATTAAAATGCTCCCAAATGGGATTTCCCATCAGGATCCAGCCATGACCCAGAAAATGAGTTTGGGGCAGGAAAATATCCCACTGAGGGACTCGGTGCTGAGGTTGGCAGTGGTTTTACAGGGTTTTTGATTTATTCCAGGTTAAATTATTTTCTTGGAAAGATCCAGGAGGTTCTTGGTGATTTCTTTGTGGAGATGCTGCTGGTGAGGTTGGAAGCAGGAGGGAATCCAATCCTCTGCTCCTGGTCCAGCACTTTTCCAGGAGCAGCAGGGCTGGCTGGGAGGGCACCACATTTAAACAGCATTTTATTTGTGCTGGTTTTTTTTTTTTATTTTATCATTTTTAGCTACTGCTGCTCATTTTTGCTACCCTGTGTTCTGCAGTTGAGAAAGGAAGGAGTTTCCCTTGAGTAAGGGAAGCATTTTCAGGAATAATTTCTTCATGGAGGGGGTTGTTAAGCACTGGAATGAGCTTCCCAGGTTGGTGGTGGAATCCCAGCCGTGGAGGTGTTGGTTGAGAAGGTGGGTTTTGCTCACAGGTTGGACTGGATGACCTTGGAAATCTTTTCCAACCTTAATGATCCTGTGAAGGGAGTGGGGACAAAAGGACTTTTCACACCTCTCAGCCTCATTTGTGTCCAAACCCTGCATTTGTCCCAACTCTCACCTCTGCAAAACCAGCTTTAGGAAGTTATTTGTGGGATGATTCCACTGGGATGGAGAAATCTCCCTCTGGGGCAGGTGTTCCCACCCTCCACTCTTTGTTTCTCTAAAGCACATGTTGTGTTTTGCAAGTGAATAAATGCCTTTGGTTTTCAGAGCTGCAAAGAGAACTAAACCCTCTGCCCTGTGCTTCCCTTTCCCAGCAAAAGGTGTGAGCAGAGAAAGGTGTTTGACCACCAGACCTTACCCTGGACTGTGACCAGCTGAAAGACAAAGCTTTGGAGACTCTTTTCCCACCTCCCATCCGGATGGAAGGACTGCCCAGGGCACCTGGGAGGAGTTTCTCCTCGTGGACAGTGTTTTCCTCGGCGCTTTTTGGAGAGGTGAGAGGTGACTGTGGCTGGGGAAAGGTGCTGTGCCCGTGCCCAGGGGTTTTGGGTGCACAGAAAAGCTGGTGGTGCCCATCTGGGGGGGTTGGGAGCCGTGGGAAGTGGGATCTCCTGAGCTTTCCTGAGGGGGACAAGCACGTGGGAGGCCCATTTTGCTGGATAAGGGTAAGGAATTGGTCAGGTGGAGAGGACAGGGAGGGCTCTCCTGGAAATCCTGGAGGTTTGGAGGGATCCCATGTCTTGGAGCACACAGGGTGGGAGGTGGGGACCTTGCAGGTTGCTCTGTGGTGGCAGAGGTGAAAATTGTGTTGGAAGGGTGAAGGTGTTGAGCAGAGAGGTTTTATTCACAGGGATTGAGCAGAGCTGGGGAAAGGTTCTGAAAGTTGTGTAGAGTGAGAGCCAGAGGGGCCAGGAGGTGGTGGGTTGGCTCTTTGTCCCCTCATTGCTTTGCCCTCACACTGTTTTAATAACTAAAAGCTCTGCTGGGCTCAGGGAGACACAGAATAAGAGGTTTTTAAAGGTTTTGGGTTGGAAAACCTGAAGGCAGATGTCCCTCAGAGCCCCTGTCACAGCAGCAGACCAGAGCTGCTGGTGAAGTTGGGTTTGCTCAGCAGCAGAGCGAAGATCTCAAATATTTCAAGAGGTGGAAACTCAAATGTTTCACTAAAATCCTCCTCTCTGCTGCAGGAGGGCTTGGCTGAGCCAAACTGCACAGCACCAGCTCCCCTTCCTAAACCCCAGTGCCTTAAACTCTTCAGAAATCCTAATCTTTCCTTAAATCCTGGTGGTTTGGGAAATGTCCCGCTGGAGATCCTGTCCTGGGTACAGGTGTTAACAGATGTTGTGGTTTAAGGTGTAAAAGGGTGGTGGTTACAGTGTAAAAGGACTATTCCCAAAGCAATTCCTCCCTGGGGATTCCCGGGAGAAGCTACAGAATGAACCATTTTGTAGCATATTCCCTGTTCCCTGTGGTTGTTCCCTGGTTTGAGCAGAGTTTCTCTGCTGTTGTGTCGTTGTGTAACTGCTGAATTTGGTCCATCATCTACAGAGGAGCTTTCTTTTTACCTATGACAATAATTCCTTTATGCTTTTATAATATTCCATAGCTTTTTATTAAATACAGACCACTTAATTTTGGGCTTGAAATAACCCATTTGACAGCTTAAAGGAGTGTTTCTCTAGGGGAAACAACTCTCTTGATGCTTTAATATTAAGAAAAAGGGCTGAGGGAAAAAAAAAAAGAGTGAGGGAAAAAAAGGATAATTAAATCCCTTTGTAATTTCATAATTTAAAAAAAAAGGGAGAGGAAAAAAGAAGGTTATAGCAGCANAGCTTAAAGGAGTGTTTCTCTAGGGGAAACAACTCTCTTGATGCTTTAATATTAAGAAAAAGGGCTGAGGGGGAAAAAAAAAAGAGTGAGGGAAAAAAAGGATAATTAAATCCCTTTGTAATTTCATAATTTAAAAAAAAAGGGAGAGGAAAAAAGAAGGTTATAGCAGCAGCTGGAATGAATCCTATGATATCCCAGGCTGACAGAATAATTTCAAACAATAATAATGCAAAAAATTGCATCTTCACTGCTGGAAAGAAAGTCAGAGCAGCTGTGTTGTGTCTTGACATTCAAAATTAAACTTGTGGGATGCTGGTTAAATCCAGGCTCAACATTGGAGCTGCCTTTGTGGGTCCATGGAATGCAGGGAATCCCTGGGTGGTTGGGAAGGGCAGAGGAGGCTCAGGAGGGGTTTGGTCTCTGCTGAGTTTTGGTTTAATTAGTTTTAATTAGGCTGGTTTTGCCTGCAGGTCACCTGTGCTGTGGCAGAAGCCAGATCCTGGTTTCTCCTCCAGATCCTGGGAGATGGAACAGCCGTGTCCTTCCTGCAGGAAAAGAGGGACCTGTGGAGCAGCTGGTGTCCGTATCCTCCTGGAAGTCCCAGCCCTGGATCCCTGTCCTTGGATCCCTCCCCACGGATCATTGTTGGTGTCTGAGGTCTCTCTGTGCTTTGGGAGCTCTGTGGCCACCTCAGCCCCAGGGGTGACTCAGCTTTGCTCCTGGGAATGCTCAGGAAGCCAAGGGATGGCTCAGGTTTGGAGCTGCCGGGATGAACACGCCGGGATTAAATCCAGGCTGTGGGAAAACCCGGCTCAGGAGCAAAGGCAGCGACACCCAGGTCCAAGGGCCTGGTTTTTCCCATCAAATGACACTTTACACTGTGAATATCTCAGGTGGCTTTAATGAGGAGAAATACCCAGATATCCAAACTGAATTAATCAGGAGAAACATCCAGATATCCAGACTGAGTCTAGTCAGGGGGAATATCTGGATATCCAAAAGAATTCTGACCAGGAGAAATATCCAGATACAAAAACATAATCTCATCAGGAGCAATATCCAGATATCCAAACTGAATCTAATCAGGAAAAATATCCAGATTCTGGTTTTATATCTGGATGTTTCTCCCGATTAATTCAGTTTGGATATCTGGATATCACTAGATTCAGTTTGCATATCTGGATATCACTAGATTCAGTTTGCATATCTGGATATCACTAGATTCAGTTTGCATATCTGGATATCACTAGATTCAGTTTGCATATCTGGATATCACTAGATTCAGTTTGGATATTTGGATATCATCAGATATCCAAACTGAATCTAATCAGGAAAAATATCCAGATATAAAACCAGAATCTAATCAGGGGCAATATCCAGATATCCAAACTGAATCTAGTGATATCCAGATATCCAAACTGAATCTAATCAGGAGAAATACCCAGATATAAAACCAGAATCTAATCAGGGGCAATATCCAGGTATCCAAACCGAATCTCTCATCTAAAAATCCCAATTTGCACCGTTGCTGCCGTCGGTATTTCCCAGGACAGCTGTGCCTTTGGAGCATCCTTTGGGGGTGCAGCTGCAGCTCAGGCTTTAAACCTTCAGCCAGGCCTGGGGTTGGTGCTCCAAGTGGCTTTTTTTAGCTTCCATTTCCGTGCCCGGGGCTCGAAGCAGAAGGACAGGGGGGAGATGAGGGCACAGGCCCCGGCAAAGAGGAAGGAGCACACGTAGGTCTGGGTGTGGTCGTAGAGCCAACCTGAGGGGACAAAGTTGGGATTAAAGCTCTGGGATTTGTCTCACTGAAAAAAAAAAAAAAATCACTTTGGGGTTCTCGTTTCAGGATTCCTCAGTTTTTTAAGCTCTTCCTGGGCAGCATTTCCAGTCAGGACTAAACGTGTCTTTCCTCCCAGGGCCAGCTTTGATCCTTGTAGTGGGAATGGGGTTTAATTTGATGGAATTTAAGCCCTGATTTATTTTTTATTTTTTCCTGTTTAAATGGGCCGAAAGTAGGTGGCTGAGCAGGTGGAAGATCCCAGTGGAATGACAGGATGACTTGCACATGTTGGTGTTTCCAACATCTGGGCTGCAAACCCCTCGTTTCTCCAGCCTTTTTTCTCGTGCCCCAATTTAATTCAATTTTGCTCAGCCCCAGTTTAATTCAACCTGTCTAAATGAGACACCCCAGGCCAGGAGCTGGGAGTGGACTTCCTTAAAAGCAGCTTTGTGAGGGACTTAAAAAGGAAAAGCTGAATTCCATAAAGCCTCAGGAATCTGCAGGGGTCACCTTTCAAAGTGGCCTCCAGGTGTTGTGTTTAGTTGTGGCAAATCTGGGCCATCCCTGGGAAGGGGGATGATTCCTCTGGTGGAATCTAAAACATCCAGAGGGATGGGAGATGCTGCTGCACCTGATAAAATCCTGATGCACTCCCAAACCTGGTACTGGAGGTGGGGTGGCAGCTGATCCAGATCTGCTTCTGGTGAAGTGAAATTCCTTTGGGGACATCCATGAGCTTCCAGGATTTACACAAACAGCAGATCTGGCCCAAGTCTGGGATTCTTAAACCCTGGGAGGAACGTGATCCATCCCTGAGATCCTGCGTGGGAGCTTTTATGAACAGGCAGAGGAAGAAATGGTGCCTGAACGTGGAATTTGGGGCTCCGTGACGGGGCCGATGTTCCCTCGCCGCGGATTTCCCGGGTTTGGTAACGGGAGGAAAAGCTGGAAAAGCTGCTC
The DNA here is from genome assembly GCA_013397135.1 of Pachyramphus minor. NCBI lineage: Eukaryota > Metazoa > Chordata > Aves > Passeriformes > Tyrannidae > Pachyramphus > Pachyramphus minor. Next base: position 54,737 of record VYXB01001318.1, on the reverse strand, counting down.
TTCCCCACTTTTGGTTCCTCTTGGCTCGTTCCTTGCTCAGGGGAGTTTCTCTGGTTTGGTTTTTTTCAGGAATTTCGTGGGAGCTGCAGCACAGGAGGAGCTGGAGCTGCTGGAAAAGTGGATCCTGTGGCGCTGGATTGACGCTCCCGAGACCCTGAGTGGTTTAATTCTCCAAGGTGGGATCTGTTTTTCCTGCCTGGAAAATCTCTGGGATGTGGGGAGGAGAAGGGATGCTGATCCAACCCTTTGGGAGATGTTCAGGACAGAGCTCCAGCTGAGCTGGGATTTATTGTAGTTACTGGTAATTTATCCTTCCTTAATTTGTCCTTATTTTTAATATGTCCTTCCGAGTATTTTTTGATTTTCCTGTGGGAAATTTGGGGCTGAATGGGATTTTTTGGGGGCCAAATAGGATTTTTTGGGGCTGAATGGGATTTTTTGAGGGCCAGATGGGATTTTTGGGGGCTGAATGGGATTTTTTGGGAGCCAAATAGGATTTTGTGGGGCTGAATGGGGTTGAGGAGCAATGGGATTTTCCAACATCACCTTCCACCACATCCCATCTTTTAAAGCACCTCCAGGGTTTGTGCCCTAATTCTTATAAGAAATACATACATTTTATATATTATATATTT
>VYXB01001318.1:2254-41031 GCA_013397135.1 Pachyramphus minor | reverse complement strand
CCCTCCGTGTCCCCCCCGTCCCCGGTGTCCCCCCGTCCCCTCCAGGTCCCCACGTCTCCTCCAGATGCTGCTCCAGGGTCCCCTCCATGGCCGCGCCGCCACTTCCGCCCCGCTCCGGGCAGCGCCCTCATCACGTGGCTCCCCCGGACGGCGGCTCCGCGCGCCCAAAAGGCGCCGTCCCGCGTTCAGCGGCGCCGCCGCGGGAAATCCCGGCGCGGGAATGTCCCGGGATTCCGCACGATCCCTCTTTCCTTCCTTCCAGCAAACCCGCACCCCCAAACCAGCCCTCCCTGGGTGCCTTCTCCCCGCAGGGCCTGTGACAGAGCTGCAGTTTTGGGGTGTTTCCCTCCCCGCTCGGGGTTTGCGCAGCCCAATGAAACTCAAGCGGGGTTTCGATGGAGCCCCAAAAACTCTTCCCGACCGGAGCATCCCCTTGGAGCGGGGGATGCAGGTTGGGATGCAGGTTGGGATGCAGGTTGGGATGCAGGTTGGGTGCAGGGACATGCAACACGAGGGTGCAGCTGGAGCCCAAAATTTAGGACAAATCACTGCATCCCCTTCCCGTTGGGCAGAGAGGTGATAAAAGTGATTCTCAGCCCAGATTTCCGCCGAGAACCCGCTCAAAATCCAGCCCATGCCAGGCTGGTGGCAGGGGAGTCAGGACCCTTCACCTTCCCGAGGGGCAGGGAAGTGTTAAAGGTGATTCTCAGCCCGGTTTTCCATGGAGGACCCCCCCAAAATCCATCCGTGCTGCCAGCAGAGAGCGGGAGGTGATTTATGGAGCAGCCCAGAGCTGGGTGACATTAATGAGTCCCCCTCTGCCACCGTCCCCGTCCCCCCCCACGATGGATCTGGGCTTGGCAGGGCAGGAAATTAAAATGTTATTGATGGGGGCAGCGAAGTGCAGCAGGATCGTTTATTTTTTGTGTGATTTTTCTTTCTCCTCGGTCCTTGGAGCTCCCTCAGGCAGCACCAAGAGCCCCAATCCCGACTGTCCAGGGGCTTCCCACTGCATCCCACCTCACTGGGATGGCTGGGACTGGAGTTGCCTTTCTTTGTTTGGGGTTTTTTTTCCCCTTTTCGCATTTCTAGGGAGCAACACTGGACAAAATCCAAATGGAGACAGGGGAGCTGCATCCTCTCTGTGCCATCAGCCCCTTTGAAAGGAAACCTCCCAAACCCAGACACTCCTGAGCCATTCCTGAGCCATTCCTGGGCCATTCCTGGGCCATTCCCGGGCCATTCCCGGCTGTGGCATTTCTGGAAGGAGAGATTTTTGGGAGAGTTGGGATTAATTCATTCGAGCCCAGGTGGAGGAGACTTTGTAGTGCCACATCAAAGGCTGGGCTGGGGCTGGTTTTAACTAATTAACTGATGATTTAGCACCAGATTGATCCTCTAAACGAAGAAATTACTCAGAAAAGCCCCATCAAACCCATATTTCAAACCCCAACCCACCTTGGACCACGTTTCCCACACGGGGCTCCTCTGAGTCCCCAATTTGCCCTCATGGACCAGGATTAGCCCCAAAATCAGCCTCGGGCTGTTCATTCCTCGGTGGGAAAAGCCAGAGGAGATGGAATTTATGATGCTGCTGAGGAGCCCTGATCCCACTGGGGCAGTGCCTGCAATCCAGGGCTGGGAAAATCCATCTTGCTTGGTCAGAATCACAAATCCAGCTTCTTTTTTGGGGGGGAAAATGGAGTTTTATTCCCTGCCCTTGTTGCAAAAAGGGGTCTCAGGCAGCAGCTCTGCCCCAGCCAGAACTGGGAGCTTGGTCTGGGGGGGGTCTCAGACAAATCCAGGATCCAGGATGGATTGGCCATGGAAGGATATTTAAACTTTTCCTCATTTTAATTCTTTTCATTGTTTATTTTACGGCCGGAGCTTCAGGAATTTCTCGCCCCCTGAGGGACTGTGGGGCCTGGGGGTGTTTTATTTGAGTCCCCAAGCCCTGAGCACATTGAGATGTTGTCCTTTGCATCCTCACAGGATGCAGAAATTAAGAAAATAAGTGAATAATTCCCCCTTTTCCTGCCTTTTTAACCATCCTCTTATTCCCCTGCACTCCCAGGAGAGGCAGCAAATGCAATTCGAGGTAGGTGGGTTGTACTTCGAGCCATAAATCAACATATTTACACATTATATTCAGACTGAAATGATGAAAAAACACATTATTCCCTCTCTGCCTTTTTTTATTCTCCCCCACAAATGCACCCAGGTCTCTGTTTCTGGGGGATATTTATCCCATTTTTGTACCTCGGGCTCTTCTGAACCGGGGACGAGCAGCAGAACTTTATTCTTGGGTTTCCTTTCAGCCAAATAACCCCCAATTTTTAATGAAATCCTTCCATGCACCTGCCAAGAATTCCTCTGGATTTAGGGGTGTGCTTGGAAAATCCAGCTGTGCTGATAAATCCCCCTTGGATGGGGATTGGGAGGGGTGTGTGTGGGAGGGAGGGGATTTTTTTTTCCCTTCTTGGTGGTTTATTGATATTTCTCTGATGCCATTGGAGATTCGGGGCTCATTTGCTTCTTCTGGGATCATCAGGGGAGGGGAAAAAACCCCAGGATGGTGGAGCTGGAGGGGTTATAAAGGGTGTGAGGTGTGAGGCTGCTCAGAATTCCAGAGCCATGGGCCGAATCCTGCAGCTCCTCTGCCTCCTCCTGCTCCTCAGCCCCTGCCCCTGCGCCGTCATCACCGGGGTAAGTTCTGCTTCCCCCCTTCCTCTTTTTCCCGGGATTTATGGGGATTCATCTTCATTCTGTTGGGAAGTAACACAGGAATTGTGCAGTTTGGTTTGTGTTGTTCTTCCCCCCCCTCCCCACCCCACTTTTTTCCCATTTTATTCCCCATTTTTCCCACCTGTGGGTGCCGTTCCCAGCACTGTGTCAGCGGGGAAATGTGGGATTTTGGAAAATTTCCCAGTGGATAAAAATCAATATGTGTTTATGGACATCTCCCAGAGCACGTTCCCGATTGGAACAAGGCTTCAAACACCCCAAATTGTCCTTTTCCCTCCTAAATTTAGTGGAATTATTAAAGGAGCTGACAGGATGCCAAGGGTGGGCGGTTGCTCCCCCTGTCCACGGACTCAGGGTGTCCCTCAGCAAACACTGGACTGAAGGTGGTGCTAAAAGTGAATTTTTAGGGACAGAATCCAGGTTTTTGTGGTTATTCCAGAGTCTGGATGCTGGTCTCAGCAAAGCCAGGCTTGGCTGAACCCCTCTTGTTCCTCTGGTATTGAAAAAACCAAACATTTCCCTCCCACTGACTCCCCAGAAAGAGGGATAATGATGTTTTCCTGGCTTTTCCCAGCCAATTTGGGGAATTTGGGGGGTGACTTCAGCTGGCTCTTGGCTCCTCTTTTCCTTTGTAGCCAGACTTCTTTCTCTCCAGCCCTTGGTGAGTTTGGATCTCTTCACCCTGGAGCTTCAGGGCCAGGTCAGGGGCATCGACCTCCATCCAGACCCAGCAGCTCCTGGAATTATTCCAGGACTTATCCCAGGGCTTGAAATTATTCCAGGGCCACTTATTTTTCACACCACAAGGAAAGGGTTTGGATGTGCAGCTCCCTGGATGGCTGCAGCCCCCACCAACCCCTGAGTTTGCAGGTGAGGGTTGTTGAGATCCGATTTTGAACAGAATTTGGGGTTTTCCAGGAGATCTGGAAGCTCAGGGAGAATCAGGTTCCCACCAGGAAAGGGCAGACTCTGTAAAAATCCCCTTTTTGCCCAACCATGAGAGGGCTGCACCCCAAAACTTTGCTTTATGGTGGGTTTTTTGTGGTTTTGCCCCAGCTGCATTTACCACACCTCTCCAAGCACGACGGGCTCGTGCTGGGAACTCCTGGGAGAGAAATACCCCGGAGAGGGGGGGATACCCCACAGGGAATCCCATCAGTTCTCCTTGTGCTGCCATCCCAGCATCAGGCAGAGGGGTCAGAGAAGGTTTTGGGAGTGCAATGAGCCCCTCCAGGGACGGCCACCACACCCTGAGGGGGGAAATGGGACCTGCTTGGTGCTCAAAATGTCCTCCTCTTCCCGACATCGTGGATTCCAGGGAGCTGGGGCAGCGTTTCCATCTGTTCCTCAGTCTCCCCAGTTTTCCAGAGTTTTAGGTATTCCTTGCAAGGGAGAGGTTGAGTTGTTGGAATCACTTTGCTGCCACTAACAGTAGAATTAAAGCTCTGGGAATTTGGGTTGCTGAGGAGTTTTACGGGCTCAGGCAGGGCCACATTCCCAGGGGGAGGATCTGGACAGTGGGTTTATCCCTTTCTGCTGCTGCTGCTGCTCTCCCTTGGCACCAAAGCTGCCTTAAGTCAGGCAAAGTTCCCCTCTGTGCCTCCCACCCCCGTGTCCACGAGGGATTTCCCCTTCACCCCACAAACCTCAGCGCCCCAACCCCGCCCCAAAACCTCCTCAGCTCAACCCAAACCAGCAGAACTGGGAGCTGCCCCGCCTTTTTTTTAAACCCCCAAGGCCCAGCATGGGCTGATTCCCCTCAAAAAAGAGGGATAACGTTGTTTTTCCATGCTTTTCCTCCCCAGGCCTGCGAGCGGGACCCGCAGTGCGGCAGCGGGACCTGCTGCGCCCTGAGCCTGTGGCTGAGGGGGCTGCGGCTCTGCACCCCCCTGGGCCAGGAGGGGGACGAGTGTCACCCCTTCAGCCACAAGGTACAGCCCAGGGAGGGGGGAAAAACACCGGGAAAGGGCTCCAAGCTCATCAGATGGGAGGGGGAAACTCCATTAAACTGTGGGAAGGGGTTGGGGTTGGAGGAGCTGGTTCCTGAGGGCCTGGGTGCCAGAGCTGCTGCAGTGGTGCTGTCACACTTCTGGGATGTGATATTCCAGGGAAAAAGTGCCCAGGGAGGTGAGGAGGAGGCTGTGATGGGGGTGGGAGCTGGACAAGGGAACCCAGAGCCAGACTTGTCCACCTCCATCTCTTCTTCCCGCTGCCCTGAACTCTGGGATGGAGGTGGGGGAGTGAGGGGGGGAATTTGGGGTAAAGCTCTGGGTGGCATCGTGGGGTCCCAGAGCTGGGGCAGCTGTTCCAGCCTCTACATTATTTTGGGCAATCCCCTGCATGCCCACAGCACCCTAAATCATGGGATCATGGCCCTAAAATCATGTCCCACAACACCCTAAATCATGGGATCATGGCCCTAAAATCATGGCCCACAGCACCCTAAATCATGGGATCATGGCCCTAAAATCATGGCTCACAACACCCTAAATCATGGGATCATGGCCCTAAATCCTGTCCCACAGCACCCTAAATCATGGGATCATGGGGTGGTTTGGGGTGGAAGGGACCTTAAAGCTCCTCTCATTCCTACCACGGGCAGGGACACCTCCCACCATTCCCAGGCTGCTCCAAGCTCCATCCAGCCTGGATCCCTCAGGAATGCTGAGGACCTTGGCTGGGAGCTGGGGCTGAGCCACCAGCCCATTCCTTTGCAAGCAAAGCACAAACCACATCACCCCAAACTGAGCCATAAATGCTCTGCTGAGCCAAGTTAAACCCTCAGAGCTTCCCCAGCTCCCTGATTTCTGTCGGATAAGAGCCCCCAGCACACTGGGATTAGCCCAGAGCTCGGTCCTGCTGCAGCCCCTCTTCCAGGAGGATTTAGCAGCAGCATCCCAGCCTCGGGAAGAGCATCCCCCTCCCTGTGCCTGTATCGATTTCACACTCTGGGAACAAGATTTAATGACACTGCACTCGGGGAAGGGCTTCAGAGGGATCACAAACTAATTTCAGGCACATCCCTGTTAAACCTTGGAGAAAATCCGTGGATGTTCTCAGGGCTGTGGTCCCATTGATCATTTTTTGGGGCCATGACACCTCATTTCTCTCACTGTTCTCTGCAGGTCCCTTTCTTTGGGAAGCGCCAGCACCACACCTGCCCCTGTCTGCCCAACCTCATGTGCTCCAGGTTCCTCGACAGCCGCTTCCGCTGCTCCGTCCACTTCAAAAACATCGATTTTTAGGGGGATTCTCCCCAAAAATCCACCCATGAGCCCGCAGCACCCGTGCCCTGCCCTTTCCTGCGGCTGTCAGGTGCCCACAGAACTCCAGGGGCAGCCTCTGGGCGCTTTTCTGAGGTGGAAAGTGTTGGTTTGAGCTGCTCTGTGGGGAAACTGAGGCCAAGCTGCTCCAACACGTGGCTCAGGAAAGCTCAGTCCAAAAAAAGCTCTGCCCCAGCAAAGCTCTGTCCCAAAAAAGCTCTGTCCCAGCAAAGCTCTGTCCCAGCAAAGCTCTCTCCCAGCAAAGCCCTGTCCCAAAAAAGCTCTACCTCAAAAAAGCTCTGCCCCAAAAAAGTTCTGCCCCAAAAAAGTTCTACCCCAAAAAAGCCCTGTCCTAAAAAAACTCTGTCCCAAAAAAAGCTCTACCCCAGCAAAGCTCTATCCCAGCAAAGCTCTGCCCCAAAAAAGCTCTGTCCCAAAAAAAGCTCTATCCCAGCAAAGCTCTATCCCAGCAAAGCTCTGCCCCAAAAAAGCTCTATCCCAGCAAAGCTCTATCCCAAAAAAGCTCTGCCCCAAAAAAGTTCTGCCCCAAAAAAGTCTACCCCAAAAAAGCCCTGTCCTAAAAAAGTCCTGTCCCAGCAAAGCTCTGTCCCAGCAAAGCTCTGTCCCAGCCAAGCCCTGTCCCAGCCCAGAGCAGGATGCAGCTCCAGCATCCTCTGGATCTCCCTGGATTGAGGGACAACGCTTGGCAAAGACCTGTGGCCTCACAAATCCCTTTTTCCCAAGCTCTTGGCTCCATGTCCTGGGTGCTTCCAGGGAGTTTCCACCTCTGTGCTTTGTTTTATCCAAGCAAAAGTCACGGAGGAGGAAATCTGAGGAGTGAAAGCAGGTGCCAAGCAGCCAAGAGCTCCCTCCCATGGTTTTTAATCCTGGCACACGATGAATTTTGGGATGTGAAGCTGAGCAGCATCACCTCCTGTGCCAGAGCTGGGGCAGACCTGGTTTTAACTAATTTTACAAAATCAGAGGGGCAGAAACTTCCTTTTGGGGGGAGTTTGGAGCATTTTGATCAACACCCAAACCTGCAGCTCGTGCCCAAATTGTGCCACACCCGAATCCTCTGCAGCATCCCCGGAGCTGCTCTGTCTCTGCAATTCCCACTGGATAAATCTGTTCCATGCTGAGAATTCCCATTGTGACCGACTGTGGCTTATCAGGATGATCCAATCTGATCCACAGTTAAATCAAATCCATATCAAGCAGCTGTGGGGAATCAAGGAATGGCTTTTCCCCAGGATCAGGTGAGGCAGAGCTGGTTGGAGCCCTGTTTTGCCGGATGTGGATCTTTGGGATGCAGGGAAATGTTTTCCAGCCTCAGCATCTCCCTGAGCCTTCAGGCACCGTGTGAGGTTTTGGGGTTTCTCTTTCTGTCGGGTGAACTGGGGAGGAAAATGGGGCATTAAAGGTATCTAAATGTGCTAAAAGTGATCTTGGACTTCAAGTTCTTGTCTTCAGTTCTGCTCCTGAAATGTGTCGTGGAAAATCCGAGTGTCGCTGGAGTTTCTCTCCTGATCCCCACAGCAACCCCCAGGGCACAACAAAGAATAAAGAACAATAATCCAGCATTTACAGCAAAAAAAAAATCCCCAAATTGTTGGGATCCTTTCAGAAAGAAGAAGGGCTCAGACACAAAACCCCATTTTGGGTTTGGATGCTCCTTGTGCAGAGGTGACCTTGGAGAACCCCTGGAGTTTGGTGCTGGGGCAGCAGGACCTCGGTGTTGGGTGAGGCCTTGGGGGATTTGGGGGGTTTTGGTGGGATTTGGGGAGGTTTGGGGGTTTTTTTGTGGGATTTGTGGGGGCTTGGGGGGGTTTTAGTGGGGTTTTGGTGGGATTTGGGGGGGTTTAGCTCGGATTTAAAGTACAGGAGGTGACAATTCAGTGGGAATTCACTGGATTCTGCCATAACTACAGGAATATTCTCATTGAAAGACCAGGAGCTGCTTGATTTTAAATTGTAAATTGAAGGAGTCAGGAAAAATAAAGATTAATAAAGCCCATAATAAAGATTATGGATAAGGTCCCTAAGGTCCAACTGCAGGGTTTTCCCTGCAGTTAAGCAGGAAAAAACCACTTCCAAACTGCTTTCAAAGGGCATTTGGGGGAGCAAAGCTTAGAAAATATCCTTTTTATTTCACCCCAGAGGTGCAAACTTCCCCCCAGGGCAGGAGCAGCCGAGCAGGGACGAGGAGGAAAATCAATTTTACCTTGAAATCAGGAGCACTGGGGGCTGTTGGATCCCTGGGAGCTGCTTTTCCCCAGGGAATGGTGCCAAGGGCCCCTTTCATCCCCCAGCACGTGCTTTTCCCCCCGGAATGTTTGATGTTCTGGCTCCAAGGTGAAGGGAGCCCGGGCTGGAGAAACCAGAGTGGAACAGGACAGGGAAAGGACAGGGCTGGGATTGGAGTGGGAATGGGACAGGGAAGGACAGGGCTGGGATTGGAGCAGGAATGGGACAGGGAAAGGACAGGGCTGGGATTGGAGCAGGAATGGGACAGGGAAAGGACAGGGCTGGGATTGGAGCAGGAATGGGACAGGGAAAGGACAGGGCTGGGATTGGAGCAGGAATGGGACAGGGAAAGGACAGGGCTGGGATTGGAGCAGGAATGGGACAGGGAAAGGACAGGGCTGGGATTGGAGCAGGAATGGGACAGGGAAAGGACAGGGCTGGGATTGGAGCAGGAATGGGACAGGGAAAGGACAGGGCTGGGATTGGAGCAGGAATGGGACAGGGAAAGGACAGGGCTGGGATTGGAGCAGGAATGGGACAGGGAAAGGACAGGGCTGGGATTGGAGCAGGAATGGGACAGGGAAAGGACAGGGCTGGGATTGGAGCAGGAATGGGACAGGGAAAGGACAGGGCTGGGATTGGAGCAGGAATGGTTTGGATGTGACCAGGACAAGGTTTGGATGTGGTCAGGACACAGATGGGACCTGAGCAGGACGTGGCTGAGGTGCCACAAATCTGCAACATCCTGGTGATGTCTGAATATTCCACAGCTGAAATAATTCCATGGACAGTTTCCAAACAGCAAGGGAATATTCTATTCTATTCTATTCTATTCTATTCTATTCTATTCTATTCTATTCTATTCTATTCTATTCTATTCTATTCTAATTAATCAATTCTTTTCTATCCTAATTAAATTCTAATTCTCTCTCCTCTCTAGCTGTATTTCAGCCTAGTCTATAATTCTCTTCTCTTTCTATTATTCTAATCTGTTCTAATTATCTTATATTCTGATTCTCCTCTCTATTCTCTACTATTCTATTTCCTTCTAATTATTCTCTAATGCTGTTCTATTCTACAATTCTTCCAATTCTATTGTTCTATTTTATTGTGTTTCATTTTAATTATATTCAATTCTATGTCCTCCTCTAATTACTCCTGGAAGTCAGGGGGGAAACTTGATCCAGGAGCAACCTTTGGAAGCTGCTTGGCTGTGCCAGAGTTAATCCTGGTCTGTGGGAGCTTTATATATATATATATATATAAATATGTATTTCTCTTTTTTGGGGGAGGGGGGGGAGCTTGGAGTGAGTCTTTGTTCTCAAGGTGGTTCCTAAAATTCATCCCAGTGTTATTCCTCATCTAAATCCATCTTAAACTCCTGACTGAGACCAAACTGGGATGAGCTTTGTTGCCTTTTTGGCCACCACAGTCCAGCCCTGTCCCCTTCCCACTCCTGCACAAAGCACCTGGACAATTCCAGCAGGTTCCCTTCCTGAAAAATCATTATAAATTCCCACTTCATCCCACAGGAACCCACTGTTGTCCCCCCAAAACATCCCAGTGGGGCGGGGATGGAGGGGCTCTGCCCACAGAATCCTCCCTCGAAGTGCCAATTCCCGCAGGAAATTCCGCAGGAAACACAACATAAAGACCCAAAACAAATAAAGATCCATCGACTTTTCCACGCCGTCCACAGAGAAATCTCCTGCAGCTGCCGCCAGATTTGGGGGTCTGGAGAGGGGGGAGCGGTTTGGGATGTGGGGTGGAATAAAAGCAGCCTCATCCCACATCCCCCGCGTCCCTCCCTCCCTCCCTCCCTCCCTGCATCCCTCCTGCTCCCTGGGTTCCTCGGGAATGCCGGGCGGATCCCTGGAGCCGCTATCGCTGCGGGAGCGGGGAGTCGGGAGGAGCTTTAATCCCGGGTAATGGTCCCGTATCTCCGGGCAAACCCCGCCGGGAGCGGGGTCACCTTGTCCTGTTTGCATCCCGCGGCACTGATTGGATTTTCCTGATAACGGTGGGATCTGAGGGGGGAAAAAACCAGGCACAGCCGCCCCCCCCCGGGGGCTCAAACACGTCACAACCCCTTCCCCATCCCGGGTGGAGGGGGGGACGCCCAGAAAAGGGGGATCCCACTGCTGTTTGGCAAAGGAAAAGTCCAAACGCTGCCTCTGGCTCTGGGGTCCCACATCAGGATGTGGAATTCCTGGGAGTGAGTCCTGAGAGGCCTTGGAGATGCTCCAAGGGCTGGAGAACCTTTGCTTTGGAGATTGGGAGAGCTGGGGGGTTCTCCTGGAAAAGGGAAGGTTCCAGGGGGATCTGAGCCTAAAGGGGCTCCAGGAGAGCTGGAGAGGGACTGGGGACAAGGGCTGGAGGGACAGGACACAGGGAATGGCTTCCCACTGCCAGAGGGAGGGAGAGACGGGAGATTGGGAGGGAATTCCTCCCTGTGAGGGTGGCAAGGCTCTGGAGTGGATTTCCCAGAGGATGCCCCATCCCTGGAAGTGTCCAAGGCCAGGTTGGATAAACCTGGAGCACCCTGGGCTGGTGGAAGGTGTCCCTGCCCACGGCAAGGATGGGATTTAAGGTCCCTCCCAACCCAACCCATTACAGGATTCCATGATTCCGTGCCCCAAAACCAATCACTGCCTGGTTGGGATGAAGGATCTGGGGCCTAAAGAGCAGAGGGTTTGAGGAGGGGATCCAGGGGGGAGCAGGGTCCCAGGGAATCATCCCCCCACCTTCCCTGGTGACGTGTTTGCCGCGTCCTTCGCTCCCCGCGCGTCCCCAGCCTTGGCTCGGTGCCCAAAGGAGGGGAGGGCGCAGCTCCCGTTGGTCCCATTGGCTCCTGGCACCGCGGGTGGGGTGGGCAGGGGCTTTATAGAGCCCCAGGAACTCTCCCTGGACGTCCCAGGACGATGCAGCTCCTCGTGCTCCTCTGTGCTGCCTCTGCCCTCGCCCAGGGGGTCACCAGGTGAGTCACCACAGCAATTCCAGCCTTTCCGTGGCTTTGGGAAGCAGAGGTGAGGTCTGAGGCTTGGGAAAGCTGCCCCAGGGGTGCAGAGGATGATGGGGGAGGGCTGGTTTCCAGGGTTGTTTTGGGGTTTTGGGGAAATCCTCCTGACTCAGGGGTTTTGGGGAGTTTCTTGTGCTCCTGCTGTTGGATCAGCAGGAACATCGAAGGTGTTAAATGTTTCTTGCAGGAGCTGCAGGCAGGAAAATCCCATCAACATCTTTTCTTTGTTTTTTTTTGTTTTTGTTTTTTTTCTTTTCTTTTCCTTCCTTCTTTCTCTTCCTGCTCGTGCCAGGCTGCCCTTGGAAAGGGGGAAGAAGCTGAGAGAGATCCTCAGGGAGAAGGATTTGCTGCACCAGTTCTTCCAGCACCACCAGTATGACATTGGCACCAAATTCCCACACGCTTTTCCCAATGGAACCAAAGTGGCCACGGAGCCCCTGCTGAACACCCTGGACGTGAGTGTGGGCTCTGACCCCAGGGGTGGGTTGTGGGATGTCCATCCCTTACCTGTGCTCTGCACAGACCACACCCAAATCCTTTCCCCTCCAGATCTTTCCCCTCTCCTTGCCCTCACCAGAGGCCCTGGGCAGAGAAAAGTCCCCCCAGAAGCTCTGCTGGAATCAGGGTGTCCCCATGAAAAGGGAGACCTGGGGAAGCTCCAGGTTTGGTTTCCTGCCTGAAAACCCACCCCTGTCCCTGCTGTGCCACAGGTGGAGTATTATGGGACCATCTCCATTGGCACCCCACCTCAGGACTTCTCCGTGGTCTTCGACACCGGCTCCTCCAACCTCTGGGTCCCCTCAGTCTCCTGCACCAGCCTGGCCTGCCGTAAGTAGGAGCTCAGCCGGGTCCAGCTGCTCATCCCAGGCTCGTAACTGAGCCTGAAACCTCCTCAGAGCTTCATTTCCTGGTTTCCCACTCATCTAGAAACCCACCGGATGTTTGACCCGTCGCAGTCCTCCACCTTCAGGAGCACAGGGCAGAACCTCTCCATCCGCTACGGCACCGGGGAGATGGAGGGAACTGTGGGCTCCGACACCGTCACCGTGAGTGGGTCCCCGGCGCCTTCTCCACCCCACTGACCCCGGGACCCCAGTGCCAAACCTCGTGGGGCCCCCTCCCTGCCCTTAGGTTGCATCTCTGGTGGACACCAAGCAGCTCTTCGGCTTGAGCACCGCGGAGCCCGGACAGTTCTTTGTGGACGTCGAATTCGACGGGATCCTGGGCTTGGGATTCCCAAACCTGGCAGCTGATGGGATCACGCCGGTCTTTGACAACATGGTGAACGAGAGCTTGGTGCAGGAGAACCTCTTCTCCTTCTACCTGTCCCGGTAAGTCACGAGGATCCTGGGGGTGAGGGAGGTGGGGGATGCACCTCACGCACAATTTTTTTGTGGTGGTTCCAACTCTGTTGTCACTGCTGCCATGGGGTGTTATCTCCACATCATGACATGTTGGGGCCACCAGCCTCACTGGAGAGCTTATGGCTCGCTGGGAACTGGTTTCCCGGCACATAATTCCCTTTTTTTGGGGTCCTGCTGCTGTACCCCTGCCCCACGGGCAGTGGGTGTGACCGTGGCATCACAATCGGTGTCTCACTCCACGGGACACAAGTGGAAGCCACGTGGCAAAACCTCCCCTGTTTTTCTCTCCTGCATCACCCAGTGAGACAACAGGGAGCGTGGTCATCTTTGGGGGCATCGAGGAGTCTTATTTCACCGGCTCCATCAGCTGGATCCCCGTCTCTTACCAAGGGTACTGGCAGATCTCCATGGACAGGTAAATCAGCTCTGCTGGTCCGTGCTCACTTGGACATTGCTTCTAAAGACACTTGGACCCAGCACCATCAGAGCCTTTCCACTGCCACCCAACACCCCGGGGCTGGGGGATGAAGAAGTCAAGGGGCCGAAATCCGCAGTACTTCGGTAGTTGCCACCCAAAATGAGGGTTCTTTGGGCCTGGGGCACAGCCCAGTTCCTACCCTGTGATTTTTGGGGATGTCTCTGGTGATGAATAGAGCAAAATTATGGTCCCAAACCTCTTTTTTTGGACTCAGTTGGGTCTCACCTGCTGAGTTCGGTGCTTCAGTGCCCGTGAGTGCAACACCAACTGTGTTCCCACTGGCACCGCAAACTCCAGCAGGGAAAAGGCTCATGGGCAGAACTTGGGGTTCACTCAGCTTTAATAAAAGGAGTTAAAACCCATCACTGAGGTCCATCAGGTTGTTCAGGGTCACCGTGGTTTGTGTCCCCTCCCAGCATCATCGTGGACAGCCAGGAGGTTGCCTGCAGCGGTGGCTGCCAGGCCATCGTCGACACCGGCACGTCCCTCGTGGCCGGGCCACCCTCGGGCATCAGCAGCATTCAGAGGGCACTTGGGGCCAGGCAGGACGGCAATGGAGAGGTGAGAGCCCTCCCTGCCCACCCTGGAGCTCGCCTGGCACGGTGGAGCCCGTGCCAAGTCCGACTCCCAGCACAGGGAAAGTGCTCCTGGCAAACCTGTGACACCTCCCGTGGAGCTCACCCCGAGACACCCCCAGCCCCCAGTTTATCCCAGGAAGTCACAGGATCAGAATATGCCCAGTGGGAAGGGACACACAAGGATCATCCAGTCCAACCCCTGGCCCTGCACAGACACCCCAAAATCCCACCCTGTTCCTCAGAGCGTTGTCCAATCCCTCCTGGAGCTCTGGCAGCCTTGGGGTTGTGCCCACTGCCCTGGGGAGCCTGGGCAGTGCCAACCACCCTCTGGGGGAAGAACCTTTCCCTGAGATCCACCCTGACCCTGCCCTGACACAGCTCCAGCCCTTCCCTGGGTGCTGTCCCTGCTCACAAGAGTGACGTGATCCCCGCTGCCCCTCCACTGCCCCTCCTGAGGACACTGAAGACCCCAGTAAGGTCTCTCCTCACCCCTTGCCCTCTGAACACGTTGTTTCCGTGCTGAGAGCCCCTTCCCTCTGCTCCCTGCAGCACCGTGTGAACTGCAGCTCCATTCCTGCCCTGCCCGACGTCGTCTTCGTCATCGATGGTCTCCAGTACCCCGTGTCTGCCCGGGCTTACACCGAGCAGGTGAGCTGGAATTGAGCTGGAACCAGCTGGTGCTGCTGGCAAGGACCTCTCAAGGTCCTTCTACTCCCTCCAGTGGCTCTGGTTGCCTTGGGCTCTCCCATTCCAAGGGAGACAGCGGATGGATGCCCAGGGGCCTCCAGAGCCGGGCGAGAAAAGGCGCCAGCTCCCACCTCGCCCTCATTTACCTTTTCTTGCCCCAACGCAGCACGACCAAGGATCCTGCACCAGCAGCTTCCAGACCACCTCTGGAGACCTCTGGATCTTGGGAGACGTCTTCCTCAGGGTGTACTACAGCATCTTTGACCGGGCCAACAACCGCGTGGGCCTGGCCACGGCTGTTTAGACCCACCAAGGCCGCGGAGTCTCACCCAGTGCCAGGCCACAGCCACGGGTTTGGGCACAAATAAAGTGATCTGAGGGACCAGAGCTGGTGGCTGCAGGTTTATTTCTGAAGGGATGGGGGGAATCAGGAGGGAGGTCTTAGACACCTGCTGCTTTGTGGGGATTTAGGAGTGTTTGTTCATCACGGGCCTACGGCCTTTAGGAGCTGCAGGGGCTGAGGGGGAAAGTCAAGATTGGCTCTTTTATTGGGGTTGTATCGAGTGAGTGATGCTGGAAAATCTGGATTTCCACATGGGGAGGACAAACTCACCATCCCAGACACAACCCGTGGCAGAACAGACCCCTCAGACCCACAGCCATGTCCCACCAGCAGCTTCCATGTCCCACGATCCCATAATTCCCCATCTCTGGGCTCAGGGCTTGGTGTCAGGCAGCCCCAAAACGTCCCAGGGCAGTGAATCCCTCAGGAAAATGTGGTTGGACTGGAGTTTTCCCTTGGACAACCCAAAGAGAGCAGGGCAGGAAAAGGCTCTCGCTCAGTGCCTCCCATCGTGAGGCCTTTGCAGCAGCACAGAACCTGCACAGTTCCCATTTTTCTGGAGGAAAAGACCTCCAGACATATTGAATCCTATTAAAAATGGAGGTTGTGTCTTTCCCTGGGAGCAGCTGCACTGGAATTGCTCAGCAGGAAGCTGGGACAGAAATCCAAGTCCCTGTTGCTTCTTCATTCTCCCTGTGCTGAAGAAAAAGGGATTATTTGCATTATTTATTGATCAATGAGCCTCCATCACCGGGCCTGGAGATTCCTTACCTGGTGGGAACAGGGATGTGGAGGGAGAAATCCAGGAAATCAGAGCTGGAAATTAATTTTTCTCTTGAAAGTTGAGCTGAGTGGGAAGCAGGATGTGGTGTGGGATGGTGGTGGTGTGATGTATCCCCCCCAACTCCCTGGGATCACACATCCCCAGGGTTCCCAGCTGGTGGGAATCCCTTGTGCCCAAGAAGAAGAGGGACCACAGCCTGGATTTTGGGCAGGGGGAGTTTTCCCTTAGATCCAAAAAGGATCAGTGATCCATGGACCTTCCCTGCCAGGATGGACAAGACCTCCAGGGGCTGGAGCTGTGCTCTGGGGGAGAGGGATGGGAGGGGGATGTTGGTCCTTGTCCCTAAATGCTGTGCCAGGGTTGGCAAATGCTAAACCCTGCTGGCATGGCCATCCTGCACCAGTGCCAGGAGAAAACATCACCCTGGAATGGGTTTGTTCCATGGGAGCATCCCCCAACCAGGAAAACCCTTCTCACATCCGTGTTCACAAGTGCAATAAAGGAATAAACCAGCTAAAAGCTTCCAAGCATGAATCAGAGAGAGAGGAAAACACAGGTCTGGACTGGCTCCAGCAGGGAATGTCTGTCCTGGAGTGCCATCTCCTGGCAAAACCCGGGCTCCTGTGCACTGGATCCCCATCCCTGGAAGTGCCCAAGGCCAGGTTGGACGGGGCCTGGGGCAACCTAGGCTCGTGGAAGGTGTCCCTGCCCATGGCAGGGGGTGACTCTGGCTGATCTTTATGGTCCCTTCCAACCCAAACCGTTCTGGGATTCTTGGGAAATTCAGCCCCAGGGAGGAGAGAGATGTTTCTGGATCAAGAATATTTCACACCTGGACGCAGGTTCTGATTCGTTCCAGGGACAAAACACCTTTCTGATAAAGCAGAAGAGAAGTTTCTCGTCTTCCTTTTGGCTTTTCCTTTGGCAAAATTTCCAGAGGGAATTCAGTGTCAGGGAGGACACGAGGTATTGGCTCCTTAGGGCTTGAGTCCAGAGCAGGGCTGAGAACTGTTTATGGATTTCATTCAGCTCTGAGCTTTGGGATTTGTATTTGGGAAGGCACCAAGCTGCAAACTGTGCAGGAAAATGGGGTTTTATCAAACACCAGCTGAGTGTTGACACTTTGGATTCACAGCCTGGTTTTCCTCCTCTTTAGGATAAATAGGAAGTTAATGAGTCTGGAGGGGTTTAATGGCTCTGACCCCATCCTTGTGAATAAATCGGGGATTCCTTTTGGACTTGGCTTCCCACAGTGGATGGTGGGAGCCAAACTGCTGAGGAAACCTCTGCAGAGCTCACAGATCTGGAGATTTATAATTATCTGTTTTCTGGAGAAGCTGTGGCTGCTCCTGGATCCCTGGAAGTGTCCAAGGCCGGGTTGGATGGAACTTGGAGCAAGTTGGGATGGAGGAAGGTGGAATGAGGGGTGGAATGAGATGGGCTTTAAGGTCCCTTCCAACCCAAACCCTTCTGGATTCTGTAATCTCCTGTATTTCAACCCTCCCACACACAATTCCCAGCTGGGGACCAGCACAAGGCCAAGAACAAAAAGCTGAGTCCAAATAAACAATGTTTCCTGCATGCCAGACCTTGAAGCATTTATTCCTTTATTTGAGGATAAAGTTTACAATTGAATAAGAATCAGGTTGTTCATCCATCCATCCATCCATCCATGGATCCCTCCATCCATCCCAGCACCATTCAGGTCCGTGTTTGCTGAGGGAGCAGAAGGAGTGATGAGCTTATGGCCCAATATTTCCCAGCCCAAACCTTTCCATCACTTCCCTGCGGCAATTTCCGGAGGAATAAACGACAAAAGTGTTTCAGATCTGAGGGGCTGGGAGAGAATCTGGGGAGGGGACAATGGGAAGTGTAAAAGAACGTAAAAAGTTTAAGTTTTCCAGAGGAAAAGGAAAGAGAAGATGTTATGAAAGGAAAATAAGGATGTGAAAGGTCTGGTGGAGAGAATAAACAGGGAGGAGCTGGGGTATGTTCCCAGCTGGTCCCAGTTGTGTTTCCTCCAATTGTCCCCACAGATGAGCAGAACTTGAACACAGTGGGAAGGAAATGAAACAGCTCTCACAGCTTCTCCTGCCTGAGGTGATGGTGGGGGGTTTGCAGGGCATGGGGTGAAGAAAAGGATGGTGGAGGGATGGGGAAAAAAACCAGGGAGAGCAGATGAAAAGGGGGATTTGTCCCAGGTGGAAGAGGATTTGTACTTGTCATGTCTCAGATCCATCCCCTGGGATGCAAAACACAGGAAGACAGTGCACAAAAAACCCAAAAAAGAAATCCCCAAGACCGAAACAACAACCCAAGACCAATCAGGGCTGTGGCGTTTCTGCCACAGGGAAAATCCCAGCAAGCCCAAACTCACATTTCCCATCACACCAGGAATAAAAGAAGCTGATCCCTGTTCCACCACTGCTTCCTGAACGAAGTCACAAACCAGGGATGGGGGGAAGTTCAGGAGATGAGACACCAAAGGCAGCAGACGAGGGGTGACAGCGGATGGGAGGCACCGTGCGAGAAACCGTGACTTGATGAAGGCAGAGACACCCAAAAAAACAGCTGAGTGAGACACTGGAGTGGCAACAAAACGTCCTTGTGAGGAGGAAACCTGCTGGCATCGGAGAGAAAGGCAAAATGAGCTGCTGCTGGCTTCTCCCATGGAAGTGCCACTGGAAGTTTGTGTGGTTGAGCAAACCAGGAATTGCCTCTTCACAACGGGGAAGCACCGGGCCCTGTTTCCTCTGTGCCTTTTCCCTGTGCTGCTCCTGCAGCACCAAAAGTGGCAATAAAAAGCTACAAGGTCACACAAACGTCCCCAGGTGTGTTTGTACCTCAGATAACCCCCAAAACTGAGCCTTTGTTGAGGGAGAAATCCCGTTACCTGTCTCAGAGCTCAGTTTCCCACCACAAACCCCGGTGTCCTGGATGTTCCTGGGGGCTGTGCCACCATTCCTGGTCACCATTCCTGGTCACCATCCCTGTCCTTCTAATCCCCTCACCAGCTGCCTTGGGTGGGTCCATCACTGCTGTGCCAGCAAAATTAATTATTCAGGCAGACCTGGGAACTCATCCAGCTAAAAATATCCCTCCCAATTTCTCTTTTCCCAGCTTATTTTTCAGGCAGAGCAGTTCCAGGTCTGGGAATTGGTCACACCTCCAGATCTGAAGTGGTGGGTGGGGAGGAACTATTTAAATGGATTAAAGAAACAGGGAGTTGGACCCACCTTCACCCCTGGACAGCTGGGTGCCACCAAGCAAAGCATTTAATGTCATTTTGCCCTTTTTTCCTCTCCAGTAAAGGGGGGAAATCTCTGAATGTGGGGAATTCCACCCTGATGCCGCAGACAGAGGACAGAAATGTCAAAGCAGGTGAGCATCAAATAAAAAAAAAACCACCAGACCGATGGGCAGGGCGGAGAGATAAGAAAGATGGTGTTTATTTGAACAGCCCCAGGAAATCAGAGATTGAAAAACGCCTAGAAAAAGAAAAAAAAAAAAAAAAAGCAGCAGCACATTTGGTTTTAGAAAAAAAAAAAAAAAATTAAATCAGAGCATGTTTGATGCCTTTCCCAGCCCATCCCACCTGACAGTGCCCAGTCCCGTGGTGGCCTCCAGCGTCATTTCTTGGCCTTGTCTCGAGGGTAACCCCCGTTGGTCTTATTGAGGGACTCCATGCTGCCGTTGCCCGTTGCCACGCTGGCCAGGAGCCGCTCCACCTCCCCGGGCAGGATCTGCTTCTCCTCGTTCTCCGTCTCCCTGTGGTAGAAATAGTTGAAGTTGGAGACGATGACGGGCACGGGGAGGGCGATGGTCAGAACCCCTGCGATGGCGCACAGGGTGCCCACGATCTTCCCGCCCAGGGTCGTGGGGCACATGTCCCCGTAGCCCACGGTGGTCATGGTCACCACGGCCCACCAGAACCCGTCGGGGATGCTGGAGAAGTGGGACTGCGGCTCGTCCACCTCCGCGAAGTAAACGGCGCTGGAGAAGAGGATGACGCCGATGAAGAGGAAGAAGATGAGCAGGCCCAGCTCCCTCATGCTGGCCTTGAGGGTCTGGCCCAGGATCTGCAGCCCCTTGGAGTGCCGGGACAGCTTGAAGATGCGGAAGACCCGGACCAGGCGGATGATCCGTAGGATGGCCAAGGACATGTTCTGCTGCCCGTTGAGTTCGCTCTGCTGGATCAGCTCGGTGGTGAGCGTCACGAAGTAGGGGATGATGGACACGATGTCGATGATGTTCATGATGTTCCTGAAGAACTCCGTCTTGCTGGGGCACACGATGAAGCGGACGAAGAGCTCGAAGGAGAACCAGACGATGCAGGCGGTCTCTATGACGAAGAAAGGGTCCGTGAAGGTGCTGTGGGCCAGCAAGGTGTCCGTCACATTCCTGGAAAGCTCCTGGGCAGACTTGAACTCCCTTTCCTCCCGGAACTCCGGCAAGGTCTCCATGCAGAAGATGATGATGGAGATGACGATAACCAGGACGGAGACCAAAGCTACGCCCCGGGCTGCGCTGGAGCTTTCGGGGTACTCAAAGAGCAGCCAGAATTGCCTGTGGAAGTCATTGGTTGGTAAGAGGGTCTCAGGATCCTTGATGAACCCTTCATCCTCCCTGAACTGGTCCATGGCTTCATCCCCCAGCTCGTAGAAGGTGATTTCATCAGCAAAGACATCGATGGGGACGTTGGCCGGGCGCCGTATTTTCCCCCCGGACTGGTAATAGTACAGGATCCCATCAAAGCTGGGCCTGTTCCTGTCAAAGAAATACTCATTCCTCATGGAGTCGAAGTAGCGCATCCTCTTTTCCGGGTCCCCCAGCAAGGTCTCAGGGAACTGGTCGAGGGTCTTGAGCCGCGTCTCGAACCTCAGCCCAGCGATGTTGATGATGACCCTCTGGTCCCCCTCATCCATGCCCACCCTCTCGCCCACCAGGTGGTCGCTGAACTCGGCAGAGAACCTGGAGAAGATGGTCTCATTGTTGGCGTTCTCGCTGTTGATGAGGATCCGGAGGTTGGAGAGCAGGTTGGCGCAGCTGGGGTGGCCTTTCCTCGACTGCCCCGCGGGGCTGAGGTCGTTTGAGTAACAGGGATCCTCCACGATCTGGTCGGCGTTGTCAAAACTCACCAGTGCCACCTCCATCTCCTTCCAACTGGACACGTCCATCATACACTAATCAGATCAGCAGCGCAAATCCCCGGATCCGGCAGCTCGAGCCTTTCCCACGCTATGAGGATCTGCCAGGGAAGGGACAGGGAGGTGGTGCTGAGTTGGGCTGAGCACACAGGTCGCTTGGAGAGCACCTCTCGGGCCGTGGGGTGGGTTATTTCCCACACTGGCTCTGTCAGGTGCTCAGGAACAGTCACTGTGTCCCCAAAATACTCCCCGGCACAGCGCTGACGCTGCTCTGGACTCGGAGCAAAGTCAAACAGGAGCCCAGGGACCAAGTTATGGAGTTGGGAAATTACCTGTCCTGCCTCGGGGAGAGAAACCAGATATTAACACGGAACAGTTCTGGGGAGATCTGCCCCAAAATGAACTCTCCAAGCAAACTCAACACCCTGATTTATTTCCCCTCCAAATGTATTCTCTGGACAGGAGACACCACAGAGGGACACCAGGAGCTGCTCCCTGTGACCACGGATCACCAAGGGCACAGTGGCTTCCTTACCCAGGGAACTTCAGCAGGAGGGAGTGAAAAAGCCCAGATGCCCTGGACTGCCAGGAATAGCAACACAATTTAGGCCACGGAGCAGCAGCGACGCTGGGGCCGGTCCTGTGACGGGGATGGTCCCCAGAGCGGGGTTTGTTTGCTCCATCCCAGTGCTGGGATGACATCCATGGAGACCCAGCTGCTCCCGAAGCCTCAGCACCCCAATTTCACTGAAGGGACTTGGGGCTGTGAAGTTTTTTCCTCCCCACAAGCAGATTTGTCCATCCTTGCTGCCACACAGACAGGAAAAGGAGGGGTAGGACAAGCCAAAACCCCAAATCTGTTGCAGAAATGGACTTTAACGTCCTGTCTTGTCCAAATCCTCCCTCCCCTCAGCTTTACAGCCCTGGCAGCAAAACTTCCTACAGGAACCAGCATCCATATACCAGCCAAGGGTTCAATCTCTCTTTCCTCAGCAGAGATTCTGGATTTGGGGACAAATCCCCAAATTCATTTTAAGCTGCTGCATCTTCCTTTGCTTAAACCAAAGCCAGAGAACACGGCTGTTCTCAGGATCCCATCCCTATGGAACTGCTCCGGGCTTGGTTTTGTGCCAGTTTTCCCACCTGGGGACACGGAGAAAAGAGTGTTTGGGGCAAAGAGGGGCAGAGCTGATGCCTGCAGGAAGCAGCAGACACGTGGTTTCGCCCCTGGAAGTGATGTGCTGCAAAGCTGAGGAGCCCCAAAGGCTCCTGAGCCCTCCAGCCCTGGTCGTGTCCAGCTTGGAGCTGCTCCAGCCCAAGGACAACTTCATGGGGTTGGATTCTTCCCAGGCTCAACTATTTGGTGACCCTGGTGAAAAGCTGGTGCTGGAGAGACGAAGACAAAGGGATTCCACAGTGAGCCCAGCCCAAATAACACTCTTCTGAATCTTTGGAGGGAAAGCCAAGTGTAGAAAGAAACAGCAGCACAAACCATTCCCTCCGTGCATCCTTATTTTTCCCTTAGCATAAAACCCCCAAGGTGATTTTAAATCCGAAAAAACAAGCAAAATAAAACAAATTTGAATCAGAGTTTAGTGTTTGGTGGGTGGGAGGACTGACCTGACCCATCACACCTGAGGGGGGAGCCCAGAGGGGTTCACCTGCCCCCTTGGCAGTGGGACAAAGTCAGAGGAGCTAAATCCGACCATGGAATTGCATCCCAAGGCAGCTCCATGAGATGATCCCAGGATTTGAAGCATTAGGTCAAGTTTTAAGTGCTTAACTCATAAAACTGCTGGGCAAGAAAGTTCCCCAGCCCTTGCCTGAAGAACGTCCTCACCCCGAGGGTTTTGGTTGCAGAAGGTATTTTGGTGTCTGGAAATCCGGCTTTGGATTGAATTTTGGGATCTGGTTTTGCTCTGGAGCCTCCCTGAACATCAAGCTGAGCCCCCCTGCATCACCCCCGAGGGACAGAGCTCTGATGGGACAATTTACACACCACGGTCATGGCTGAGAGTGGAAAATTGTCCCCACTGGGACACGGAAAGGTGATTTTTCAGCTCTGGTTTAAGCCCTTGGGACGGTGTCCCGCGGGATGCAGCGCTCGGAGGTTCCTTTTCCCGCCTTAAAGCCCCAAAATACGCTGATGTCCATCTGTCCCAACCCCAGGGGGAGGTGTCCCATCTGTCCCCAGAGCCCCCACACCTCCTGATGGGTCTCATTTTTTTGTTTAGACCAGAATTAAGGGCCCATCCCAAAAACATCCTTCCAAAGCCTTTCCCCGTGGTCCGGCCGAGGCTTGAACCGGAAAGTTGCCTCTTTTTTTCCTCCTAAATCACCCAACATCTGCTTCTCGGAATCTGATTAACTGATATCCTTCAGCAGAAATCCCTGGCTGCAGGAAATAATGATAATAATAATAATAAAAACCACGGGAGGGGGAGCGATGGAGAAACGAGGAAGGTCATTTGGGCCGAGAGTTTGTGCTTTGCACATCACACCCCGGGAAACCAGGGCTGTGGTTTCCACCGGCCCCTCTGCATCCAGGAATTTCCCTACACTTCCCATTCATCCTATTTTCATCCCCCTCACTCTCCTGAGGCAAAAAAATACCTGTTTCCGAGGTTTTCGGGAAAAATGGAGCTGCTGTCACCTCATCCCCACCCCTTTCTGGGATGGGAAGCGGGGGGTGATTCCTCCCATTGCCCACCCACAGGAGAACCTCCAAGGACTTACCTGGACAGGGCATGGAAGTGCCAACGCTCCCTGCATCTGGAAAAAGAGCCATTAACCACACGTGGAGACGTGTAGGGAAAGCAGAGACGGAAAAAACCCCGGTCCGGCCGTACCCTTGGAAGGTCCCCTCGGGATAACGCCGCCAATGTCATTCCAAAGGCTCCTCTCTCTTGGCTCCACCGTGTCATTGGGATGGATTTTGGCTGTGCCACCCGGCACAGTTGGGAGCCTCCATCCCCCTCCCTGGGGGGCCCTAAAAACAGCCGTGGGGCCACCGGGAAATGGGGCTGGGTGGGCACAAGGGGCATCCCATTCCCGTGCCCTGCTCGCCCAGGGAAGGGGGGGATGTGGCCACACACCCCCTGCCCCCACCCGCCCGCCGGGGGGGATGTGCCCTTCTGGCTGGTGCCACCTTTAATCCCAACAAAGCTGCGGATGGTCCAGCAGGGACAGGTCCTGCCCGTGACGTGCAGAGGTCTGAGCTGGGAGTGAGACGGAGAGCGGGCACAGGGACCCACAGGAGAGGGATCCCCGGCTCCTTTTGGCACCAATGTCTAAGAACGACGTGGAAAAGAGGAGGGGAGGGGAAATCCCGAGGGTTGGAGCGCACAGGGACCCACAGGAGAGGGATCCACGGCTCCTTTTGGCACCAATGTCTAAGAACGACGTGGAAAAGGGGAGGGGAGGGGAAATCCCGAGGGTTGGAGCGCACAGGGACCCACAGGAGAGAGATCCCCGGCTCCTTTTGGCATCAATGCCTAAGAACGACGAAAAAGGGGAGGGGAGGGGAAATCCCGAGGGTTGGAGCATCCCCTGGTGCCCACCTACCTCTCTCCTGCAGCCACGGGGGCAGAGGGGGCTTTTCCAGGAGGGGACGGTGCCACCCCCACCTGGGACATCCCCACTCTGGGAGGACTGGGGCCAGTTGCAGCAGCAGGTACAGCTGGCACAGCCCTGCTGAGGGCTGGGGAACAAGGGTTGTGCCCCTTTCCTCACACCTGGATCCCAGTTGGATGCTGGATTTACCACGTCTGGTAATGAACTAACGAACCACTGAACACCCAGGGCGGGTGGCACGGGGTGGGTTGGCACCGCTCACTGAAATAACTGAGGGTTTGGGTTTTCCTTTCCTGTATTTTCTTTCTTTCCACTCCGTGCTCACGGCCATCCTCACCTTGGATGGATCCCTGTTGGGTGGATCCCAACTCCACCTTCACCCCGGTTACCTTCCCCCCCTCCTCGTCCTCCTCCTTCATCCTCTCCCCCTCCATCCCCTCCTCCTCCTCCTCCTCCTCCTCCTCCTCCCAGGCAATTTTGGAGGCAGAGGAGGGGGTGGCACATTTCTCCCCATGTACTTCAGCCTGAATTCCTCCACGGTGACGTTCCTTTGCTCTTGAGGGACGCGGTCACCTCCATTCCCCTCCCTCCAGCATCCTTGGCTGTCCCCGGAGCTGTTTCTGCTGCCCTGTGACGTTAATGAGCTCGTTAATCCTCCCTGTCCCGGAGGAGAGCCCAGCTTGGAGCATCCCATCCTCATCTCCGGCCTTCTGAGATGGAAAGGGGCCATGGAATCACCCAGACCTTTGATCAGGCCCTTCAGGGCTGCTTTATCACTTTGTGCACCCCTTCTGCACCTGTGTCCTTACATTTCCAATCATCCCAGAGAGGCAGCTGGGGATCTATGGAGAAAAAGGAATTAAATCGATGTTCTTGGCACTTAAATTTATCCTGTGTCCGCTTGCCCTCCAAACCCAGCCTTGCCAGGGCTCTGACCACAGGGTGATGGGGTTTGTAGGCAAAATCTGACCTTATTTGAGGTTTTTTTTTGTCCTGGAACTACCCAGGGTCACATCCTGCACCCGGACAAAGAGCATTTGTGGCTGAGGGAAATGCAGGGAATGAAAACCACCCAGAGGAGCCACTGATCTGGTTTGTGCTGGGGCTGAGAGGCTTTAGCAAAACCCTGCTGTTAATAGGAATATCCCTGGAGTCAAAGCAGGGTCCAGGGGAGCCGGGTACGGGGGGGAGATGCCCGGAATAACATCATTGCCTCCAAGAAATAGGGCAGTTACACAACCCCCTCATCTCTGGAGGGTTTGGCTGCACCCTGGACACCCTCGGGAGCTCCTGCCTGTGTGTTCAGCCAAGGTGACTTTAAACAACCTTTGGCACCAAGATTTCAACTTCCCCCAGCCAGGCCAGGCTGTTCCTCTGGCACTTCTTTCCTTCTAATCCTCTGCTCTGCTGGGAATTTGTGCCACGGGCAAACTTGGACCCCAAAGGGGTGTCCTGCATCCAGGAGGGACCAGAATCCAGGGATCACTGCTGAGCAGCTCTGCAGACTCATCCCTGACATCAGAGGGGACACCAAGACCCCCCAGCCCCACCCAGGGCAGGGAGGGATTCGTTGGCACCAGAGGGAATTTTGGCAGCAGGTCCCTGGATTATTGTTTGCACGGGAACCTTCGTTTTCCCCGTGGGGGGAAAGTGCAGCTCATCCCCGTTTTCCCTGGGATCTGACACGGGATGAGCTGGAGCAGGGTGGGAACAAGGAGGAGAAGACAGGAGTGGTCCTGGAGGCAGCAACATCTCAGCTGGGTATTCCCTAATTCCCAAGCAAAACCTCTGGAAATCCAGGTGGGCTCTGCCCTGTGCTGGGCACCAGCTTTAGGGTCCACAGAGCATTTCACTGCAGTAATGAGCCTTTGCTAATTATTGTCTCTCTTTGCAGCACTAATTACCCAGGGTTCAGCTCTATTCCAGCCCCGTGGCTCCGGGATGGAGCTGAGGTGGCTCCACAGTGGGAATTTTTCCTTCTTACCTGTTAATTGAAGTGCCCCTCAATTAACAACCCCCTGCCCCTGCGTCAGGAGGGGATTTTGGGAGGGGCAATGTGCAAAGGCACAAGTCAAACACTTCAGTGCCCTTTATTTAGGGCTGAATTTATCAATATTTGAGCCCTGGCTCAGGCACAGAGAATCCTTGGAGGTTTCCTGAGGTGCCCGGGGCATCTGCCAAGGGTGGAGCAGGGCAGGAATCACCTCTGGGAGGAAAACAAGGAGCTGCAGGGGGAGATCCTGCAAAACTTCACGAGGTGCAGGCAAATGGAGCTGTTTGAATTCCAGGCAAAGGTTTGCAGCTGCGAGGGAATGAGCAGGAAGGGAGATGCTGGAGGTTTGTGAAGGATAAAAGTACAGGGAAGAATAATTCCAGGGGATGACAGGGGTCTGGGAAAAGCTGCCTCCTGCTGTCGAGTCCTCCACATGGGAACAGTGGGGAAATGGAAAAGGGGCCAAAGTATACTGAAATATTTGTCAATCCCGGGGTTTCTCCTGTCCCGTGGTGTGAAGGATTCCGGGGCTGGTCCCGAGATTCCTTTGGTTTTTAAAGCAGAGGTTAAAGTGTGTCTGAGGCAAAAGGGGAGTAGGACTTTTAATATTTAACCCACAAATTGTCTTTAAACTGCCAGAGGGCAGGTTTGGGTGAGATATTAGGGAGAAATCCTCCCCTGGGAGGGTGGGGAGGCCCCGGCACAGGGTGCCCAGAGAAGCTGTGGCTGCTCCATCCCTGGAATGTCCAAGGCCAGGCTGGATGGGCCTTGGAGCAACCTGGGAGAGTGGAAGGTGTCCCTTCCAACCCAAACCAGCCTGGAATTCTACACAACTGCACCAGGAAATAAAAGATCAGCCTGAAACCAGCTCCTCTGAGCTATTCCCTCCCGGTGCCTCAGTTTCCCTGGAGCTGGTGTCGAGCTGCACACCCAGGAAGGAGCTCCCTGGGGAAAGAGGGACATCAGGAAGATCCCAAAGTGGGATTCCTGGCACTGGGATGGAGGTGTCTGCCCCTGCTGAGCCCCACAGCAGGAGGAAAACCACCCCCCAGCCAGACCCCTCCAACCCTCCCCACTTCTCATACCTCCTTCTGGTTTTTCCACCCGTAATTTTTTTACATGGAAAAAAAATCAGATTATCAGGGAGCCCGGGACAGAACACGAGACAGATGAAACCTTCCTTCTACCCAGCCACAGATCCCAAAATTAATCAGCTGTGGATTAACCGGGTCAGGACGCAGTTTAATAACGAGTGAGGGCGAGTTGCTGCTCGTGGTCCCGCACCGGCTGCGCCCGAAAGCTGCCGCAGCCCAGCGCAGGTAGCGGGGAAATGGAAAAGCAGGATGGGATGAAATGAGCTCTGCAGGGCTCAGGGGATGGGGACAACCTGGGCCCGCGCCAGGCTCGGCTGCAGCTGAGCCCTCCTCATCTTCCCGGGGCTCAGAGCCGGGATTTTAACCCGATTCCGGAGGATTGAAGCGGATTTTTGACACTGAGGGCGCTGCGGTGGCTTTTTGGGGGCCCTTTGGAGGCTGAAGGGCTGCTCTCCTCCAGGAGCTGCTGCTGCCAAGGGTTTGACACACTTTGGGAAGCGTCTGGTGAATGAAACACGGACACAAAGCGCTTGGGAAGGGCTTTGATCAGCCTGGGCCTGAAGAGGTGTGAGGAAGGGGGTGCCTGGAGTGACCTCCTCCCTCCCGAGCATCCTGGCTCCACCGGGGCGCCTGGATGGGGCCGGGGCAGGCAGCCACCCCCCACCCCCCCACTTCTGCTTACTGCCCTGTAACGTGATCAAGAACTCGATCCCAAATCGATGGGAAACTTTCCCAGGCTGTCCAAAAGTGCTGGGAATGGAGGCAGAGCCTCCACCGCCCCCTCCCTGACCCAGCAGCCAGAGCTCAGTGCTGCACCTTCACTCTGCTCCCGGGGATGAGCAAATGACTTTGTCCCCCCTCAAAATCCGCACCGGCAGCAAACCCCGGAGCAGGTCGGTGGCCGGAGCCAAAAACGGATCGAAGGGATAAATGGAAAGCAATAGGAAGCTGCTAATGGGGTCAGACAGGTTCCTGCATCCATCCCAAGGTTTGCAACAGCAGCACCAGGAGGAGCCCGGGGCGGGTTTGGGGTCCCGGTGTCGCTCAGGGTTTGTGGGATCGTGCACTGAGCCAGAGCCAGTGCCCAGATCAGGGCACCCCCAGCACATCCCAGCAACCCCCCAGGTGAGGATATTGTGATTTGGACCCGGCAGCAAAAAGTAATTAAGAGCAATTAAGTAATTGAGATGGTGCCAAGGAGACCCTCTGACTCCTGGTAAAGCCGGGGGTCACCCCGCACACCCCCGGTGATCGGCAGCACTTCACCCTCCCTCTCCTTCCAAGGACAATCTGAACTCCCCCCGGAGTCACCACGACCCAAAAAACACCCAAAGAGAGAGAGAAAAACACCCCCTGACTGCCCCAAACCCGCTCACCAACCTCTCTCCTCCTCTGCCCCCCACAACAAAACCAAGAAGGGAGCAACAAACCCGGTTTTGGCATCGTCCTCATCCTCCTCCAGCGTGAGGGGACCGCGGTGCCCCTGTTGCCATCCCCTCCTCCCTCGGCTGTGCCAGGCAGGGGCTGCCCAGCCCTGCTGCCCCTTCCCCTCTCCCGGGCAGGGCTGGGATGCTCCAGCCTCTCCTGCGGAAAGGCGCTGCCGGTACCCACGTGAGCCCAGTGGGACTCCTTGCCCTCGTTCTCCTTGTGCCTGAAATGGGTTCTTGCTCCCTCCCTGGGCCCTGCCCAGCGGCAGCAGCGGCGCCCAGGACTCCAAACCACTTCTCACACGTCTCCAGAAGTGTTCCATGACTTTTCCTGGCGAGGAAGGAGCAGCCTGAGGAGGCGGAGGAGGAGGTGATGCTCAGAGGAGACCTTTGCTGTCCCCTCCGTGTGGAGCTGGGACAGGGCTGGTCTCACAAGGAGCTTTGTTTGCACCTGGAAAAACAGGAGCCTCCATTGCTCCCACCAAGGAACACACCAAGGAACCAGCCAGGTGGAGGCATCCAGGGCTCCTGTGCCCACGGGGCCCTTTGTCCAGGCACTTTTCCAACATCCAGGCCTGGCTTTGCTCTGGTACACAGGAAAATCCTGCATTCCCAGGAGCCTGTGACTGACATTACAGGAGCTCCCAAATTCCTGACATTCAGGAGCAGGAACTGCCTCTCCAGAGGGTTTTTTTTCCATCTTCATTTCGTAGGATCAGGGGAGCCTCTTCCTCCTTGAACCCCTGGGGGAGGGTCACACCTTGATGTTCCTCTCTGGATCCTGGCTGTGCCTTGGAATCAGCCTGGAGCAGCCCCAGCAGGTTCTGGATGTGGCCACAACCCCTCTGTGATTCTGGAGACCCCTTGGAGTGTGTCCATCACCCACTGTCCCCTGTCCAGGCAGCTGCTTCAAACCCCTGCCTGCTTTTCCAGCAGGATTTCACGAAACCACAACTATTTCCCTTCCCATTTCTCCCTCCAGCCCCGCAGGGACCTTTTACTTCCCTCCCTGTCCCAAAACTTCACAAGCAAAGGAAAAACCAAGGGCAACACCCTTGGAAGGGACCAAACCCCGAGGACTGGGGGGAGTTTCTGGGCTGACCTCCAAAAGTCTTCTGCATCCTGAATCCTCCTGGCAGCATCTTGGGATGCTGAGCTTTTCCCTCGGGCTTTATTCCAGCCTGTGTAATTGGGGCAGGTTTCCATGCTGTGCCATAGAATTGGGAAAGGAAAATATTGAGCTCAGGCTGCACTGAGCCCTTCCAGGGCATCCCAGAGGTGAGGGGAGGGTACAAAGTCAGGGGCTCCCAGAGTTGCTGCTCCAGAGAAAACCCAAGCCAATAAAAAGGAAATTAGATCCTGGAAACCCAGGTCTGGAAAATCTCCCCCCCAAGCTGTGGGGAAAAGGAGATCCCAAAGGTCAGACCAAGCAAAAAGGTGCCCACTGGGGGCTGTTTTTCCCTGGATCTCTGAGTCTCCTTCCCGGGATCTCTGCAAACAGATCCAGCCAAGCCCGGAGGGGAGTGTGGCCACCCCAAATTTGGGTGTCCTGGTCCCCACTCCACACCCAGAGCTGTGCCCACGGCAAAACCATTGCCATGAGCTGAATTCCATCTTGGGATGCAGTGGGAAATCCGTCCTGGGGCCCAGACACAGAATCTTGGCTGTAAAAACTGCAGGTTTGAACCATTTTGGGGCTGGGGGAGGTGCAAAAGGGACCAGTTCAACGGAGGAAACCGAGTCCTGTTTCTCTGGGAAGCAGCAAGACAAATATTTTTTCCCCATTAAAAATTCAGCTTTATTTAGTTGGGGCTTTGCCTGGATGGAAATTTCTGGTCTCCACAGGGATTGTCTCCCAGTGAGACCGTGGAACTCCTCACACATCAAACAGGAACTAATTGTTCTGGAGTAACTCCTGGGTGCCACTTGACTGAACCTGCACCCAACACCAACCAGGGAAAGGCTCCGGCTCCTCTGAGCTCTTCCCCTCAGCCCTTTTCTCCAGGGACTCATTTCCTATGGACTTTTCCATCGGAATTTGGAGGATGGAAGTGCTGTTAGTGCAAGCACTAACCCACAAATGCTCCTGCACTGATCCACAGGACCAGGGAAGGCAACAAAAACCAGACTCCCTGAAAAACGTGTTAAACCTTCACCACTAAACTCAAACTGCACCAAATCCACTTCAACCAGCAGCACTTTTGCCCCAGTATTCCCATTAACCCTCTCCACACCCTCCTCTGCATCGCTGGCTCAGTGGGAATTCCCACATTCCCTCCCCTGGGATCACCTAAACCACCCCCTTTCTTTCCCAAACCAACCCCAAAACAAAACACCCCACGAACTGTTATCACTTCAACCTGGACCCGACATCATCACTCCTGCATCCCATTCCCTCCCCATTCCATCCATCCCATGGGACACACACTCCTGGGGTCTTGGCACCCTGGATTTCAGCCTGCCAGGAATCCTGAGGAATTCCTTCACTCCAGGCCCTCATGGTTTAACTGGGGCAGGCTGAAGGCCACTCACATTTTGTGGGAGTGTTTCAAGGTCTTCAACATTTTCTTGCCCATGAAGCAGATTTGCAGCAGCTGAGGATTCTCTAATGGAAGCCTTGCAAAGCATTAAAAGGATCACAGCCAAAAGTAACCACTTTATTTAAGCCTTGGGAGAGAAATAGAGGCTGCAAATGCTCCAAGCACTGAGTGTTTCTGAGTAGGTTGAGGCACAAACCCAAGAGCAGCCAGAAATCCTGTGTCAGCACAGTTTGGTGTAAAAACATGAGTCAAACACCAATTTAGCCAGAGATAAATGGAAACCTTTTCAACCTTTTCTTTCATATCCTACTGATAATATAGTAAAATAAGTGGTTTAATGCAGGTGGGATCTTTCCATGGGTTATAATGGTTACATTCCCATTATATCATCAAATCTCCTACAGGTTCCTAAAAGGAGAATAAATACAATTAAAACCAGTCACTCACCTGCAGTGTTGTCCCACCAGCCCAAATTCCAGCCCTTCCCTGAGCAGTGGGAGGCTCAGGGTGGCTCTGGACGTCTCTGACACGCAGGTGAGGATTAGAGTTTGTCCCAGGGAAGACTCAGATTCGGAAATCCTACACCCTCCTGAAACCCTACCTTGCCTTGCTGTCCTTGGCTTTAAAGGAAACACAGTGCTGCAACCAGGGCTGTGTGGTGCATCTTCACACACACCCTGACCCCAAAAAAACCCCCAAATTCCTCAGTAACCACCCCCCAGGCAGGGGTTGAACCCCAGCTCCTGACTGAACCCTCCCCACGGCAGTTTGGGGACAGATTTCTCCCCACAAGGGCTGAAGGATTCCTGTGACATTCAGGGTTTCCCAAGGGGCAGCAGCAGCAGCAGAACCTGTTTTAAGAAGCAAAATTTATGTTTTTAGACCAAAAGGCACCGAGGAGTCAAGCAGCTCTTGCCTGGCCACGTGTGGGTTCTTAGTCCAGGCTCTTGGTCCCACCAAGGCACTTTCCTGCCCCACAGGAGCTGCACAACCTTGGGTTTGGGTCCTGGCCTCCCCCTCTTCCCTGTGCAATGATTTAGGGACACAGGGTCAAAACTGTGGGGATCTGTTGATTCGTGGCCCCTCCACGTCCCAGGGAGGCACTGGGAGCCTTTCAAGGGGTTTTTTGGGAGACACTGAGCATCCCACCCTGTGGAAAACTCCAAAAGGAGCCCTGAATTCAGCTCCAAGCAGCACCAGCGATGCTGGGGAAGAGGTAACACACCCCAAGGCTGCAGAAGGGTCTTCCCATGAGCAAAGACCCTCCTGGTTCCCACCAGGAACCAGCTCCAGGAGACTTTGGTTGCTTTGGTGGGTCCTTCCAAGCCCTTGGTGTAGTGTCCATGTCATCTTTATCCCAGGAACACACGGGATGAGTCAAGCCCATCATCTGCTGGGTGAGGAGGGTGGGAGGAAGGTGCAGCCTGGCCACGGGTGTGCTGAGTGTGGATGGGTCTTCTCCACCTCTCCTTGCTCTCCTCGAGCTGACTGAACCCTGGGATCGGGTCTGTCACCCAATCCTGCAGAAACCACGGCCAGCAAGAGGTGCCACGAAGGGTCCACGGCTCTCCCAAGTCCTCAGCTTGGCCAGTTTGCTCTAACCCAACCCTCCAGGAGCACAAAATCCTGCTTGGAGCACCAAGGCCGTGCCTTCCCAGCCCCCCTGGGAGGTGGGAGAGCCCCGAGGGTGATTCCCAGGGGTTACAGTTACACCACAGCAATGGGGAATCTCATTAATTACCCGTTCAGCTGCACGGTGCTAACGAAGGCACGGGACATGTCGAGAATCATGTTTGCATGGCAAGTGGCACAGGAACACCCAGAGAGGGTGATGCTCCACAGAAAGGCCTGAAGTTGTTACAAGGACGTCAGAAGACTTGATACAAAAAGCTGGCTCATTAATAGCTAATGAGGGAATAAATTATGCACCCACTCGGGTGGATTGTGTTTCTCCCTCCTCACCACCCTCTCCATCACCTTCCTGCTCCCTGTGTTCTGTCCCACTTGTTTGTTTGGGGTTTTATTTTCTGCTTTATTTTCCTATTTTGCAGGATTTATGCCTGATCATCTCCAAAAGCCTCCAAACCCAATCCAGCCTTTCCTTAGGAGACGCCCAAATCCATCCAGAGCAACCCAGGGGACAACCCACTGCCCTGAGCCCCCCCTGAGGAGGGCTGGACGCTTCCCCCACCACAGCAGGGGCTGCTCCTGCTCCCAGAGCCCCCTTGGTGCCCTGGAAACCTGAAAGAGAAGCTCCAGGCGGGAAAACAAAGCTTTCCAGGGTGTTTTTTTCTGGGATGAGCCGAGCCCTGCCTGCCATCTGCCCGGCCCCGCGGGAGCAGCTCCGCTGCAGCCACACTCCAGCGGGTCCCTGGCAGGTGGAGAGGGCTGGGGAAGGTCGAGAGAGGACAAAAAAGGGGGGTTTCTCCACGCACTTGGGGGCTCGGGGTTCCCAACATCCCCAAAAACCAGCCCAGGAGAAGGGAAAAAGCCGAGACTAAAAGGAGATTTGGGGGTTTCCCCATTCCCTGAGCTGCCCCGGCACTAAGGGAGTGTTGGCATCTGCCTTGGCAGAGCGTTCCCAGCTGGGTCCTCAGTCAGCTGCCGGGGCTGTGGGCGGGCTGGGGCTGCCACCCGCTCCTGTTTCAGCTGCGA
Organism: Pachyramphus minor; assembly: GCA_013397135.1. Classification (NCBI taxonomy): domain Eukaryota; kingdom Metazoa; phylum Chordata; class Aves; order Passeriformes; family Tyrannidae; genus Pachyramphus; species Pachyramphus minor. Next base: position 7,094 of record VYXB01001318.1, on the reverse strand, counting down.
CAGCGATTTTCCCTCTTCCCACGGTTCCTTCCTGCTCCGGTGTCCTCCTGACGCTGAGCGGGGTCTGTCCCTGAGCCGGGTCTGTCCCTGAGCGGGATCTGTCCCTGAGCGGGGTCTGTCCCTGAGCGGGATCTGTCCCTGAGCAGGGTCTGTCCCTGAGCGGGGTCTATCCCTGAGCCGGGTCTATCCCTGAGCGGGATCTGTCCCTGAGCAGGGTCTGTCCCTGAGCGGGGTCTATCCCTGAGCCGGGTCTATCCCTGAGCGGGATCTGTCCCTGAGCAGGGTCTGTCCCTGAGCGGGGTCTATCCCTGAGNGTTAAAGGGAACCAAAGCCTGGGGAGTGGATGTTCTGTCAAAGGGAACCAAAGCCTGGGGAGTGGATGTTCTGTTAAATACCTCGGACTCCACCCCCTGTGCTTTGGGATCGGGTCCCACCAGCCCCAAACAGGGAAAACAGGGGATGTTCACCCAGGACCCTCCGCTGCTGCTTTGGGTTTGGGGTGTCAGACACCCCAAACACTCCCCCAGGACACGGGGGAGGTGAAGAGCATTTAGGGCAGAGCCAGGAGTGACATCCCAGCCACTGGACCCGCTCTTTAATGGGGACAGGACGGTCCCTGTGCCCCGAGGCCCCTTTTCCCAGCACTCCACCGTCTCTAACCCTCACTTATCACTTTCTCTCTGCCCGCTCTGATTTCACAGCCTGGGCTATGCAATCCCTCCCGGCCGCAGTGGGGCAATCTGATCCCCCTCCCCTCCACAAACACCACCACTTATCACCCCAGGCCCCACAGTGACCCCCATGAAGCTCCTCCCCGTGGGACTCGATGCTCCTGTCACGTCCCTGGTGGGTTTGGATGACCCCAACCCACGTCACAGCAGCTGCTGCTCACCAAAATCGGGTTATTCTGTGTCAGTAACAGGAAACTCCAGCACCTCTGGCCAGGGCACGTGTCTGCTCCCACTGCTGCTCCCTCCCTGGGGAGAGCAGCATCCCACCCTGGGATCCGTGTGGGATGGCACCAGAGGATCCTTCTCCAGCCTGGGTTTATTCCCCACAACACTCTCCTGCCTGAAGGGGCTGTTGCTGCCTCAGTTTTCTTTGTCCACGGGGTGAGGAGTCACAAAATGGTTTGGGTTGGGAGGGACCTTAAAGCTCATCTCATTCCACGGGCAGGAATTCCGCTCTCCCAGGTTGCTCCAAGCGCTGTCCAGCCCGGCCTTGGACACTCCCAGGGATGAGGCATCCACAGCTTCTCTGGGCTGAAGGAAAGGAGAGGGAGAGGGTTTCTTTTCAGGTGATTGGGGAAGCAAAACCACACAGGTGGAAAAATAAAAGGCTGCAGCAAAAAGTCATAAAGAAATCCTTCCCCTTCGGAGCCCCCTGGAAAGCAGAGGAACAGGGAGGAGCGGGAAGGAAAGTGGGAAATTAAATCCTTTCTCCTCTCTGACCGTGCTGGGACAGGCAGGGAGGGCTCAGTGGAGGGGAAGCAGCTCCTGGGAGGTGCAGGAGACGAGGATGAGCCGACATCCATCCCAAGTGGATGTTCCTGCTTTGCCAAGCAAAACATCCACTGCCCCAGAACCCTGGGCTGGGCTCAGGAGTGGGGAAACTGAGGCACCAGAGGGTTGAGCTGCCAAAACACCCCTCACACGGGGTGAGGGAGGTGCAGGTTTGTTCCCTTTGCTCCTCTTCCCATCCACAGCCTGAGGGAGCAGCTCAGGTTCCTTCAGCTGAGCCCCCAAATTATTGAAGCCTTGGAACATCCAAAAGTGCTTCCTGGTGTCTCCAAAGTCTCTGTTCTGCTCTTTGGTTACCGGGTCTTGCTGGTCGTGGGTGACTCTGAAAAAAATGACCCAGAAAATTAAATTACTGTCAGTAAAATCTTAAATTCACCTCGCAGGGAAAGTGTGTCTGTAAACCACACACACAAAAAATCCAAATAGCTTTTACAGGGAATTAAATCCAACAGTGCCCCTGTCTGGGGGATGGAAACACAGCAGCTTCACCCGGGAGGATTTTTGCAGCACGACACGTTTATTTAGATCTCACCAGGACTGGGGACAACCCAAAGGATCCGCCCAGCCCCGAATCCAGGACGGTCCTCCTGAGGAATCGGGGTCTCCACATCCGATCCTCGGCAGGGGAGAGGGAGGGAACGCGGCCAATTCACCCCGAAAAAGGATCCTGCGGGTCTTGGGAAGTGGCTGCGAAGGAGCAGCTGCCGCCAGAAGGGGACAGTGGTGCCCGTGTTTTATGTAGTGATGCACCAGGAGGGTTTTGAAGGGCTCGAGTTCCCTCTTTGCTCCTAAAAATCACCGATTTGAACACACACAGCGGGGTCTGATGGGGGTCGGGGCTCCTCCCATCGAGCTGTGGGTGCAGAGATGCTCCAAGGGAACATCAGCTGCAGCTGAACAGGGATGAATTCCAAGGAAAATCGAGTCTGGAGCCGTATTTTCACCTCAAATAAAACAGGATTTGCTGGGCATGGAAAGGTGAGAAGGGAGCTGCTTCAGCTGGTGCCACCACTCCCAGGAAGGAGATAAAGGGTGTGCACGGACTAAATATTCTTCTTCCCTCACTCAGACAGAGAAAAACCAAAATGGAAACACCTACACATAAATATGAATTTAAATATGATATAAATATGCATAAAAATGTCACACAACTACACAGGAACAGGTATTCCAGGTGTTCCCTGTGCCTTGGCACAGTTCCCTAACACCAAACCGAGATCATCTGACCCCAGAGGTGAGACCTGCCCAGGGCAGAGGGACAGGCTGCCAGCAGAATTCCTGGAATTCCAAAGCTGAGGATTGAAGTGGGAATCTGCCAGGCCCCACTCCTGCACCGGGGTCCTGCTGCTGCTCCTTGATCCAAGGAGGGGGAAGGTGAAGGTGGGAATATTGGGTGGGATTCTCCTGTCGCCAAAAATCACCAGATTAAGGATCTGGGAGCAAAATATCCCATGGATTTGGCACCAGGGCTCAGATGTTGTAGTGAGAGATCAAATCACAGCTGTTTCAGATGTTGAACCTCCAAACATATCCCTCTAAAAAACATTCACCACAGGGTGAAGGGCCAGGGTTGTCCACAAACAGGTATTTTCTCAGCCCCACTCCTCCCTCAGGGGCAGGGGGGACAGGGGGTCGATGGACACCAATATTTGGACGCTGCAGGAACTGGAAAGGTCCCTTTTCCCCCCCAAATTCCTGCAAAACCCTCAGTTTTCTGCTCAAACAGCTCATTAACCTTCACTGTGTGATGGAGGGAGGACACAAAGGGCTAAGATCCCGCCCAAGGAAAAGGTTTGGTGGATTTGAGCCTTCCCAGCGTTGTCCCTAAAAGCTGTTTTCCTTCCCCAGAGCTCGACCCTTGCACTCCAAACCCCGAGAGGAGTCTCCAAGCTGGGCAGAGCCACGTGATGAATCTGTCACATCCCCCTCCATCAGTTCCCTCTGCAGCCCTGCTCCACCGAGCAGAAATGATGGGAAAGGACCTGACAGGAGGAGCCCCTTCTCCCTCCTTCAGCCATTCCCTCCCTTTTCCGGAGGTTTAAAACCTCCTGTGACTCCTCAGCTCCCGGAATTTCAGGGGAGACAAGAGCCCTCTGGAAAATTTACCCTGTTTGGGATTAAAAAAAAAGGGGGAAAACACCGACTCAACACCAAGCAAATCCCTTGGGATGGGGGATGGAATCACCAGGAGCTCTCGGGCACTGAAACATCCATCACCTCACAGCTTTGCAGGGGAAAAATATTTAAAATAAGCATTGAAAAAAAGAAAAAAAATCAGGATTTTTTCCCCAACTCCAGGTAGCTGCTGGGGAGCCAAAACTTCCCCTCCACCCCCATCCATTCTCCTGCTGCTTCCAGCCCGTCAGGAATCACCACCCCCTCCTTCCCACGGCGTGTGCCCGGAAACAAAGTCGGGAAAATTCGCTGCTGGAAAACAAACCAACCCACAGAAAACCCACCTGGGCTCCTCCTGCCTTTAACAATCCCTCGTCCTCCTCTCGGGATCCCACAGGGGAGGAGAATAAAGGAGGAGAAAGACAGGAGCTGCCAGGGAACTGTCACAACATCCCCGGTGCTGCTGTGGATCTGATCCCGCTTTTCCTTCCTGGCTGAGGATCCAAACTCGGTTTGTTCCTCCCTTGAGGCCTCACCTGCTGGGACCAGCACGTATCTGGCTGTCCCAGTAAGACCAGATGGTCCTAAACTGGTTTCCCTTTGCCAGAGGTCCTTCCCCAACCTCAGGCAGGTGGAGCTGCCTCGTTCCTCGGGTGTCCAGCTGATCCACAGCCTTGGGAGATTCCTGGAGAATGTTCAGGTTCCCTGAGAAGGCAAAGGAGCAGGAGGTTCTGGTGGTTGGGACCAGAAAATCTGGGTGAAAATCCAGGAATAGGAAGGAGAAGGGGACGGTGCTGGGCATCCTGCTTGACCCCAGATCCAGGGCTGATGCAGCCTCCTCCCTTCCCATTCCACACTGCTTCCCTGAGAGGGTGGAAAGTGGTGATGGAGCTGCTGGACCATCACTGGAACATGTTGGACCATCACTGGAAGATGCTGGACCATCACTGGAAGGTGCTGGACCATCACTGGAAGATGCTGGACTATCACTGGAATAGGCTGGACCATCACTGGAACATGTTGGACCATCACTGGAACGTGTTGGACCATCACTGGAACATGTTGGACCATCACTGGAAGGTGCTGGACCATCACTGGAACATGCTGGACCATCAGTGGAAGATGCTGGACCATCACTGGAACATGCTGGACCATCACTGGAAAGTGCTGGACCATCACTGGAAGGTGCTGGACCATCACTGGAA
>VYXB01001317.1:204552-259389 GCA_013397135.1 Pachyramphus minor | reverse complement strand
CAGGACAGGGGCCTGGTGAAGATGCAGCACACAGAGCATGGATGGGGCACAGGGAAGAGCATGATGGGATTCTGAGTTTATTTTCAGCCCCAGAGCTGCTGATTGAGTTCTGAATGCCTGGGTTTGGGGCTGAGCACTGGAGTTCTGCTGTTAAAAATGAACTGCCAGGTGCTGCCAACAGTTACTGACCTTATGGAGTCATTAGCCAGTCTATGGAAACCTGTTCTCCCTCACACTGCCACCTCCCTGCCAGGTGCCCATCCATCCATCACTCCCAGCTCTGTGCATCCATCCAGGTGCCATTTGCCCCTGCAGCAGGATTTGGGCAGGGTGAAGATGCTGTAGATGTTGGTTGTGAGAAGTTCAGTTGCCTGGCTGCATGAAAAGCACTTTTTTTGGGTGGCTATGGGCTATTTTAGCACTCGTGGTGCTGACAAATGGGGTCTGGTGGGGTTCAGGCACTGCAGTTCCCCAAATGTCGCGGCTCTCCCCATGGCTTATCCTGCAATGGGCTCATCCTGCCCTGGCACTGCTTCCCTGCCCCTCCCTGCACTAACCCAGCCCCAGCCAGGCCAGGGCAGGGCACAAAGAGCTGATCAGGGAGGGGACAAAGCCACAGAGCAGAGACCCAAGTGTGACAGGGACATTGGGGTGCAGGTCCTGCCCTGCTGCAGCCCCCACAGAGCCACACAGATGCCACAGCAGCTTCACCATGGCACAGTCATGCTGGCACAGAATGGGGGGCTTGCAAATACTGACCTGCACCAGACAGGGAGGCAGTGGGTGACACCACAGCACCCACCCTGGGAAAGAAGGTCCCTTTCCTTGCAGTGTTGCTGTGACACCCTTGGGGACCAGCTTTGCCACAGCACTGGCCTTGCCACAGCACCCAGCAGTCTCCAGACTTCCCATGAGCAGAACTGGGACAGGGATTTCCCAGTCAGATGCTGGGATCTCACCCCCAAGGTTCAGTGCTGGCCCAGCTCTGCCCATGGGGTGCAGTCCCAAAGAGGACTCAGCCACTCCTGGCACACCCTGAGCCCCAGGGACAAGCAGGACAAGCCCGGGACAAATGTCCCTGAGCCCTGTTTTGCCATGAGCTTTGCTGAACCAGACATCAGCTCAGCACTGAGCACCCATCACCCCCTCCAGGGGGATGAGCAGAAGGAAGAGGAAACCTTCCCCTTGCCCATGATGTTCCCAAGCCCCAGAGGTGCAGCAAGGACAGTCTCCAGCTCCTCTGGCCACCAGGAGTGATGGGGACCCTGAGAGCACATGTTCAGGAGAAGCTGCAGCACTGACTCAGTCCTTATCCTGACACCCCCATCACTCTCCCTGACCTGGAATTGCTTTTTAATGGGGTAAAACAAAAGCACCCCAAACCTTCCAAGCAATAACATGAGCCATGGTGCTGAGAAGGAGCTGATTGAGCACCTCTTGGCCTTGCTGAGAGCTGGTTTGGCAGGGGAGAACGTCAGGTGAGGGTGGAAGAGGGGGGAGTGGGAAGATTTGTCACAGTCTCCAACAGTGAACACCAGAAATGTGCCATGGGGGATTTTGCAGTGGGACCAGAAGCCCAGGGCCCACGAGGGGATGTGCCCACAGCCACCCAGCCCTGGCAGCCCTGGGCTGGGCAGACATGTGGGAAGAGCATCCCTGATCCCCAAAAAGTCCTCCCAGCACACCAAACATGCACACAAACACACACACACACGGCCTGTCTGCTCTCTGTCCTTTTGCTCTTCCAGTTTAACTTTGTGCTGGTGTCCCTGGGCTCCTGTGACAAGGGGATGTGGATGGTACCAAGTGTGCAGCAAACAAAAGGAAGTTCTCCAGGACTGTATTGGCTGGATTACCTGAGATTTGTCAATATTTGCTCAGGACTGAAGCGAAACAGAACTGAATGAGGCTAAGAAATAATGTCAGATATTGGACTGGGAAGAGCCCACAGCTCTTGAGGCATCACCAGCTCTTCAACTAAAAATGATTTTCTTTTTTTTTTCCTTTTTCTCCCCCTTCTTTGTATTTCAATTTAAGGTTAGTTGGTTGCGAATTACACATTGTAAAGCCACAAAGCCAACCAAAAATATGCTCAGCAGGGTGAGCGAATCCACACTCCTGCTTCATAATAACGAAGGGAAGAGCAACAACCAGATCCAAGGGCACCGTGGGCTGCAGCTCTTGCACCCCAGCAGCTGAGCACAGGGCTCTGCTCCCCCTCTGCTCCCCCTGGGTACCCCCAGCACCCACCTCTGCACCTCAGTCCCACCCAGCTCCAGAACCTGCCTCTCCAGCAGCGTGGAAAGAGCGGGATGAGCCACAAAAGCAGCAAGCAAGAACCACAGATCTAAAATTTGAACATTTCTTGCCCAAATACGCCCTGGGGGGAGGAAAACTTACTTAAAAACATCTGGCACAGCTGTTCTGCTGGCTTTGAGGTGCTGCTGCTGCCCTTGTCTGAGGCTCACGAGGATGAGGAGGTCTGGGAACACACGGATGCTTCGGCAGATCCAGGACAACATGGTGCCAGCCCAGCCCTCCGTGCCAGGCAGAGCTGCTCGCTGTTGAGGGACAAATTTCAGTGCAGGTGCCTGTAAAAACAAAACAAGTGATGGCACATCCCTCTGAAGATGGGGCTGTGCTTCCCAAGGGATGTGCCATGGGGCAGCACTGCCACTCTGTGCCCCAGTTTCCCCACCTATAAACCAGTGTAACCCCCTGTGCCAAGCCTGAGCCCCCTGTGACCCCAAACATCAGCTGATTGTTTTCTTTGCAGAAGTGTGAGAGCCCAGCCAGGAAAGCTGGGCAGGAGGGGCAGGCACAGCCTGGCTTTGTGAAGACTCCAACTCACAAGGGCAAGGAGGGACAGGAGAATCTCCCTGTGTCCCCAAATCACAGCCAGATCCACCCAGCTCATAAAAAACCTGCCCAGGATTTATTGCATGGGACGTAAATCCCATTATCACTGCTGGTGTGGGAGAGAAACCCCCTTGGATTGTGTCTTCCCTGCAATAAATAACCATGTTTTGCATTTTATCTCCATGTCTTTGCTGGTCAGGTAGAGCTGAGACCCAACCTTCCCTGGCATGGATGAGTTCAAGAGCCAGCAGAGGCTGTGCCAAAGCCCAGGGACTCCAGCACCTGGAATCACAGAGTCATTTAGCTTGGAAAAGACCTCCAGGGTCATGGAGTGCAATCATTAACGCAGCACTGCCAACCCTCCCTAAGCCTTGGTCTGTGACAGCAGCCCGAGCACTCGTGGCCATCCGGGATCTGGTCCTGCCATGATTTGGGATACCCCAGTCCTGCAGGGAGGCAGCTCCCAGTGCCACCTCCACCCTCCCCGCTGGCACAGGGGGTGCTGGGCAGGTCCCCTCCTGCCTGCGGGGGAACCCCCCGGGCTGAGGCAGCTGGAGGGGGCTGCACTCGCAGCATCTTCGCCTCCCCCCTCCCAGCTGGCCCAGCTCTGCTTCTTGAACACCCACCGAACTGTGCAGCGATGGAAATCCATCCCGGCATTGCCCTCTGCTGGCAAATCCCTCTCGGATAAACCTTTCCTCAACTCTGTTCCGCCAAAACAACAACTCCACTGCCTCTGGCTGCTCGGCGGGGCACCCACAGCATCCCCAGGGCCACATACCAGGGGCACCGCTGGCCTCGGCCGGAGGCATTGGGACTGGAAGAGCTCCCTCGAAGCTTCGCTGCAGGCTCTGGTGCGGTGCTGGGTGCCCAGGGAAGCAGCCGAATGGCTGCAAATGGAGGCTGAAGCCTTCCAGGGGCCGGGCTGCACCCCTGGGGAAAGAGGGAGCTGAAAATTTCAGTGAGGAAAAACTTTTCGTTAAAAGCTGACAGCCAGTGATGCTGGCACAGCACGGGAATAACGCTCACTAATTTACAGAAGTTTTGTGCAGTTCGGGAGAGAAGCACAGAAAGTGTTTTCGTGGTTGCAAATCTTGTTGGGAGAGGTTTTCCAGAGCAAGGGGATGCCTGGATGATGAGCCACTGCCGCTGCTGTGCCAGCTGTGCCCCCCGAGCAGGGAGGCAGAGCCGCCCGGTGCCTCGCAGTGTCCCACGTCCGTCTGTCCAGAAACGCAGTTTTGCCTCCAAGTGTTCGAGCGGGAGATTGCACAGACGGTCCCGTCCTCGGGCGCTGCTTGGGAAGCGCGTTCCTGTGTCCCTGCAGCGGCTGAGCCGCCGTGGAGGGGGGATACTGGGAAGGAATCCTTCCCTGGGAGGGTGGGGAGGCCCTGGCACAGGGTGCCCAGAGAAGCTGTGGCTGCCCCTGGATCCCTGGAAGTGTCCAAGGCCAGGTTGGACAGGGCTTGGAGCAACCTGGGCTGGTGGAAGGTGTCCCTGCCCATGGCAGGGGGTGGCACTGGATGGGCTTTAAGGTCCCTTCCAACCCCAACCATTCTGGGGCTCTGTGCAAGTGCAGCAGACAGGGTGGGACAGTTGAGGGCAGCAGGACAAGCTGTTTGCTTGTACTTTTGTGCTTGATAGCCCAGTCTAAACCCCACTGGTGCCTGGGACATTCAGGATCCTAAAGCCAGAGTGCTACCAACCCAGGACATTAGAAAGCCCTAGAAGTCTCTGTTCCATCTAATCCCAAAGCCATCTCTCCTCCCTAATGCCCACAGGTGAGTCCCAAGGGACAGGAGCTGCAATGATTTCAGAGAACTCACCGTGGACAGGGAAGATCTGTCTGAGCCATTTGGCCCTGCACGTCTTGTCCCTGTTTCCTGCTGACCAGATCCCTCTGCAAAACCTCCTCCCACATGGAGCCAGTCGTGGAGGAGGATGGGGACCAAGAGCAGGAGCACGAGTGCAGCTGAACAGTTCAGCAAAGGGCAGGAGGAACCCAAGAACAGCAGAAGGGTGATGTGAAGTGGCCCCAAATCCAGCTGGATCCAACCACCCATCCCTCCCTCACAGCCAGGGGACAGCCAGCAAGGGAAGCTCTCGGGCACAGCTCCGAGGTGACATGGAGGAGGATGTCCCTGAGCTCCCACAGCACAGCCAAGGCAAGGGAAACCTTTGATAATGCCCTAAAATGTGGCCCCAAAATCCTGCCAGCTGAGCAGCTCGGGAGATGCCTGGGAGAGCTCAAGGCCTGGAGCCAGGAGAGGGAGGGAGAGAGGGAGAGATGGGGCTGAGCTGCCGAGAGCCACAAGGTCTGGAAAGCATCACTTTGATTTAGTGGACCTTGCTGTTTGAAAAGTAAGTCAAGAGAGCTCTTTTATTTGCCACGGGGCTGAGCATCAGCCAAACACAAGCAGGATTTAGAAGGGCAAGAGCTTTCCAGATGAGCAGAGTGCAGTTTTGTCCTAAGAACCACAATAATGATAAAAATAATGAGCAGGGGAGAGAGGGAGTGCTGAGCACATACAAATGTCAACCTGCAGGTGCTCTCAGAGCCCTAATAAAGGGTTTAACCTGTTCTATCCATTAGTGGTGTTACACCTCTTGAGTGAGAACAAACTCATCCTTACAGGGTAATTCCATGAACACGCCGCGTTCAGGGGCTTCAAGAAGCTGAGTGGTTTTATTGGAAGGGCTGGGATTTAAAATTCACAAACTGCAAAGGGATTAGAGAGAGCTGTCACCAGTGGTGGCACCTGCAGGGCTGACACCACAGTGCCACAGTAACACCCCAGGAGCAGCTGGTGGGTGTCCCTAAAGGGGTTTAAGAGGCTGCAGGCAGGGTAGGTCTGAGGTAGAGAGGAGGAGGAAGAGAGAAGCAGGAGCAGCTGTGACCTCCAGGCCAGGCTGGCCAGAAAACAGCAGTTCAGTGCCAAAATCTGGTCACAGCAAGTGAGGCAGGGGCTCCCAGCTCCAGCTCTGGCACAGCACATGCCCCACAGCACCCACGTGGGCTGCTCCCGAGGGAACCAGCACCACAGCACCCCTCAGTCCTGCAAGAAAGCCCTGCTGGGAAACACGGGAAGGAATCCAGAGCTTGGGGGTCACTTCAGGGTCAGGAAAACGAGGGGCAGAAGAACCAGACAGTAACCCACATCAGACAAGGTTGGGGCAAAGATGTGTTGCTGTGAGAGCTGCTGAGAGGGTTCATTTGGCAGTGGAACAAGGTCAGCTGGCCCCAGCTCAGGACCAGGTCCCAAGGGGATCCAGCACTACAAGCATAGGTGAGATGCCTCAGGAAGGGGGAATGTGGCGGAGGGGACAGCCAGCAGTACAGCCAGGGGAGAGGAAGGCCCCAGGGGACAGTGGCAGCTGATTTATGCCACTAAGCCTCAGGCAGCCATGGCCTCTCACTCCTGATGAAATACCATGTTCTGTGCATGCACAGGGTGCAGCAGCTCCTGAAGAGTGGGAAAGCATTCCTGCTCCTCCCATCACAGCACTGACAAACACAGCCCAGCCTGCATATCGGCCCCTCTCAAAAATCCACCTGCCTCCCACCACTCCCACATTCACCCTCCTGAGCTGGGGAATTTTTCCTTTCCAGAGCCATAAGCCCCATTCATGCCACTGTGGCTGGTGCTGAAGCTGTGCCTGACCCACTGGACACAGCCAGGAATTTCCCTGGACACAGCTGTCGATGTGTGGAGCTGCATCCAAGCTGGATGTGACACCCTCAAGCTGGAGGAGGACACAAACAGCTCTTCCCTCTGCCAGCACTGGAGCTGTTTTCCTTGCTGACACAACACAGACCATTTAGCCACGAGCAGGAAGATCTGTGAACACCACAACGTGTCCATCAGCAAAGCCTTTGGCCCACAGGAGGTCCATGAGGGAGAAGCACCTGCTCCAGGGGACTCCCCCTTGCAGGAGGAGCAGACAAGGGTCCAATGGCTTTTCTGGAGAAGCTGTGCTTTCCCTCAAATGCTTCAAGTACTGAGGAGTAAATTTTAGATTTTGGTGAGGACACTGCTCCCACTGCACCCTGAGGGGGTCCCTGGTACCCTCTGTACCCACGTGAGGCCAAAGGCTCTCCAGAGAGCTCCCAGCACTCCAAGTCCCACGAGCCCCTCCCCAGAACCCATTACTGACCCCCACTGAGTAACAAATCACCCATTAAGCAACTGGAGATTGATTTGCCATCCCAGTGGCTAATGGAGCCCTGCCCTTCCTGCCTATTTAACATTGCACTGAAAGTTCTGCAGTTACATGGCCGTGCCCTTAAAGAGGAAAGAGGTTCTCTGGGAGAGAAGAGCAGGGAAGGCACAGAAAAGCCATTTATACCCCTGGAAAGGTACAGATCCAATGGCACTGGAGATCGTAGCAGGCAGTGTTGGGCAGAGCATGGACTTCCATTATTTCTGGGAGGGAGCAGAATAATGGATATACCCCCAGGTGCTGTACAACAGCCCTGCAGCCCTGGAGAAGGATGTCTGCTGAGCTTCAGCATTAGCAAAACACCTCAGCCACTCTCTGTCCCAGCTCTTCCACGTGCTCTTCGAGTGTTCACCCTGTTCCACATGGACAGACACAGACCCTGGGTGTGGGTGACCCCTGAGCCTGGAGCACACACCACACAGGGATCTCTGGCCTGGCTCCCCCAACCCAAACATGCAGCACAAAATCCTTCTGTGCTCCCCCTGGCTTTGTGCTTCCCTTGGGAGCACATTCAAATGCCACGGCCCTGGCACAGCAGAGGTAACAGCACAAGGCTGAAATCATTCCAAGGCAAAGCAGGGATGAGCCCAGTCTGAATGTTTCACAGAACCATGGAACAGTTTGGGTTGGAAGGGACCATAAAGATCACCTCATTCCACCCCCTGCCATGGGCAGGGACACCTTCCACTAGCCCAGGTTGCTCCAAGCCCTGTCCAACCTGGCCTTGGACACTTCCAGGGATGAATCCACAACATTTTGCCCTCCTTTACATGTCTCAGCCTCATACACACACACAACAGTGTTAATGCTTTCCACCTTCCCTGTAGGGAAAACCAAGGATTAACCACACACTGAAAGCCCCTGGATCCCAGATTTCTGCTTGATGCTTGAACAGCTCCACTGACACAGCTGCAAATTGAGGGCAAGTTAGTTAAGAAGAGTTTCCAACAGGAACTGGACTGGCTTTCCCAGGAAAGGAACACCTTTTCTGGGCACTGAGGGGACCTTCCCCACTGCACTGGGCCTCTGTGCAGGTGAGTTCTGCCTCAGAGTGAGGCTGAGCAAGGCAGAACATGTTTACTGTGACCACTGCAGCTATTCACTGACACTATGTGACACATCGAGGATCTGATATCCCAACAGAAAGGTGATCAGTCCCCAGACTTTATATTAATAAACTGCAGGATTAAGAAACCACCCCATCATTTATTAAAAGAATCAAGATAAAAAAGAGGTTGTAAGAACTGAGGTGGTCAGAGCTGAGGCTATCCTTGCTGTGTGGCTAAAGGTAACCAGGAACCACAGCACACACTCACTGCTGCATTTCCTCCTGCTGTGCAGAGCAGGGCCTTTGTTACAGCTGAATGCACAGGAAAGCAAACACGTCCCAGGGAACAGCTGGGCTGCCACGTGGTGCCTCTGCTGCTCACAGTTCCTGAGCTTCCACATCAGCAACCTTAAAGCACTCCTGGAGCTGGTGGGATTGGTTTTCCCTCTCCCAGCTACACCAGAATGTTCCTACTGGGACACTGCACCATGTGTGAGATGCTCACCCACAACTCCTGGAATGAACCACTGCTGCTTTAACATACATTTGTTAGCACAGTGCACAACAGAGATCATTTCCAGGACAGAAAATACATAGCCAAATCCCCAGCTCTGTTTCTAAACCTGCTGCTTCTACTGTTAATTCAGCTCTGATTTCTCCTTAGTGGGGGGGATTTTGACACAGAATAGAATCACAGAGTCACCAAGTTTGGAAAAGACCTCCAAGATCATTGACTCTGTGCCTGATCCCACCTTGTCCCCAGCCCAGAGCACCAAGTGCCACGTCCAGTCCTTCCTTGGACACCTCCAGGGGTGGGGACTCCAAACCTCCCTGGGCAGCCCCTGCCAAGGCCTGACCACCCTTTCCAGGAAGAAAATGCTCCTGATGTCCAACCTGACTCTCCCCTGGCACAGCCTGAGGCTGTTTCCTCCTACAGGCAGATCACTCAAACACGACAGAATCGACAACAGCAGCCACGGGTGAAAATTAATCGAGATATTTAATACAGTGCAATCCATAGTAGTTTCTTAATTAAAATAATTGTGTGCATGTATCTGAATGGGTTATCAATTATCACAAAAAAAAAAAAAAAGCAATAAACATTGTAGTGCTATGTAGAAAAATGTACAACTGAACTTGAGATCTTCCCTACGTCCAAGAGAGCGTTTTTATCGATTGCAAATCATCATCACCGATTAAAATGGGAACAGTGACTACGTCGTTGGCGGTGACAAACACAAGGCTTGGCCACACATCAGTCAAGGGATATAAATATAACTGGCAAAAACTAAAAACCTAAAGCATTCTTGCACCTAAAACACAGTAAGAAGCCGATGGTGGCTTTAGGACTTTTCCTGGTTTGTAAATGCCTTACAAGACTTCTAGACACACTTAAACTGACTTCAAATTACAGAGAGTGTTTGGTTTTTTTTCAACTTATTTCAATTCAATACGGCCCAAATTGAAGATGAAGATCCAGCAGTGGCAGTAGCACAGTCCAAAAGCTGAATGTTTGATTTTGCAAAGACCTTTGTACAGAAATTCAACCGTATCGACTGCAGGCACCTCCCCCTGCTCCCCCTTCCTTCCTTTGTGCAGACCATGCTATGCAGAAAACAGCAATGCAGTTCCCACTGCTCTGGGTTAAAATTAAAAGATAAAGACATTTTGCTTATGCTTTCCCCTCAACACAACACATTTGTACCCAGAATAGGTAATCAAAGTCTTTTTTTTCCCAGCCAGCTACTGCTGTGGTTACATGGTTCCTGCCCAAGCTTCCAGCTCTTTCATGTCGTCATCCTCTTCTTCCTCTTTCTTCTTGGCTGCAAAACAGTGAAAGAAAACAAGTGAGTGGGAATCTTGACAGAACCCAGTGGCCTCTCTGCCACTGACAAACCCATAAATGAAGCACCAAATGCCAGCAGAGGGCAAAAAATACACAATATCTTCTTGAATTGAAACAAAGGAGAGAGTCAGCACGGGCTGAACTGCCTGATAGTCCCAGTTCTGGTGGGAAAAGACAGTAACTCATACAGGAAGAATGCAAATGTCCAGAAGGTTGAGGTGTGATGTTTTTCCATCATCTCCAAGGCTCCAAGCAGAAGCCCCTCTCAGAGGAATGCAGTTTCTTACAGAAATTCATCTGATGTCTCCACTATGTCTCTTCTCCATAAAAAATAAACCCCTTATTTCACCATTATGTCCTCAAAGTGCAACAAATGAGGTTCCTGTGTTTTGGTCAGGCGGGTACAGAATTTGGGGGCCTCCAACTCTGTGTCAGTTGAGGCTCTTGGAGGGGCTGAGGAGCCCTGGGAACATCCTATTCCCCTCCTCCTCCCACTCCCCTGGCAGCTGAGGGATGTGGATGGGAGGCAGCAGCCTAAATGCTGCCTTCTCATCATTTCTGCTCCTTCCAGAGCAGCAAATGCTGCTATTTGTCATCATGGGACAAGTCCAGTTTCCATTAACTCAGCAAGAATGGTTTTAACCCAAAAATAGCTGCAATAATTTTGGCAAATGCCAATAAAAGATGTCATTTCCTCGGAGAGTGGGTTTGCTTCAAGAGGGGGGGAAAGAGTCAAATAGTTCATACTGCAACTGGTTTGTGTCATTCCAAATGAAACATTTACACAAGGAGAACTGAGTCAGCTCAAAGTCGAGCTCAAGACCTCTCATTTGTACAAATTTGGGATTTGTTTTTCTATATTAAGCTCTTCCAGCCTCCATTAAACAAAAACAGCTTTTGCCTGAATTTCTCCTGACATCAACTCAGCTGGTGGCAACAGCAAAAAATTCCTCATTCAGAGTGATTAAAGTCAAAATCCAGACAGCTCCTGAGAGCTGGAAAAGCAGGAAAGCTCGTGTTCATTTTCCATGTCATGAACAAAAAGGAGGTAACAGAGTCATCTGTACCTCAAAAAAACCCCATCACTCATTCCCAAAATGAATACACATGAACCCACATTGTTAGGGAAATATTCCCTTTGGAATACTCCCTTTGGAAGTTCGACCCATGGTGACCACGAGCAAACTTTTAATCCCAATGTTTATTAAGTCAATTCTAAGGAAAAAACAACTTAGGTTAAAAAAATGAATCCACGCAAAATCCCCACCCACCACTACCCCAGAATCCCAAATCTTCCTAAGTGCCAGTCTTGGAGGCAGCTCTACTGAAGCAAAAAGCAGCACAGCATTTAAATACATTAATGGAATTCCAGTTTCCATCCAAAAGCAGCTTAGCATAAATCCTATAAAACACTGAGCTTTACGCTCAGAATTTTTACTACAAAAACCTTCACTGTTCTTATTATTTTAGGAAGTTTCAGTAAGTTTCACAGGTTTATTTAACCTGTTTCTCCTGCTGCTGGACCTGAGTCGAGACAAAGTCCCTGATTTAAGGTATTTTGATATGACTCAGTCCCCTCTCATCGACCCTGGTGAGCAATTCTGCAGAACACAGATAGAAAAACACAGAATCAGTGATGGCAAAAGTAAAGGACTGTGACACACAAGGAGCAATGGCACACAAAGCAGAGCCTTGGGTCTGGCAGTGCCTGCTGCTTCCCACATCCATCCAAGCCTGGAAAGGCAGCAGGATAATTATAGATACACCGACTGACTGGGATTATTTTCACTCACTAGTTTTTGGGACTTTTTTCCTACATAAGGACATGGAATAGAGCTGCAAAGTCTACAATTTATCCATAACACATTCAGGCAGATTCAGCAAAACAGGTTTGCAAAGCTTCATATCCCATGAATGCTGCCAGAGGTGTCCCAATGAGCTGTATTCCATGAGGTACCACTTCCCATTCATACCAGAGGGATCAGATCAGGCTGAACAGCAGCTTTGCCTCTGCAAATAAAAACCTTTGTTGCTTGTTCTCCATCTAAAATCCTCACACTAACTGCAATTCCCTGGATACCTGTGCTGTAGGACTGGGATGACCCTCAGGTTGGCACTGCCCGTGCAAACTGCACAGGAGGCAACAGCCTTCCCCAAAGAGGGGACTCCGAGGGTACATCCTCCCAAAAGCCAGGGAAGAAGGGATCAAATTAAACACCAAAGCAGCAGCAAGAAGTGATTCTCTGGGGAATCCAAACCAGTCTGGGACTAATGGTTGGACTGGATGATTGATGCTGGAGGTCTTTTCCAAGCACAACATTTCAAGAGTTTATTCTCCACTCCCTTTTACAGCCTTGGTGTGTTTGTCAAGATTACATCCCTGTGAGGCAGCACCTGGAAGAAGGCTCCCTTTTTCCAGACCTCCACTCTTCCCTGAGCATCATCAAGGCTGCAGCTAAGCTGGGAGTGCTAGAGCAGACAATAACTGCTCCTGTAACAGGGAGTAATTTTCCAGGTGCTGTGAAAGGCAGGTTCTCCCCCGAGAGAAATGGCACTGGATGTGATTTGGGATTCAGGAAGCAACTTCAAGCAAAATGTCTGTGTTGCCTGCAGCCAGATCTCCCCAATCCAAGGTGCTGGAAGATGAAAAAGCACACTTTTAACAATCCAAAATGCTTCAGGTAAAGGTCCATCCATACCTGGCTTGGAAGGTATTGATATTGAGGGCACATTTGGTAGTGGTACTGTCTCCGGACCACTGATTTCCAGCAAGTTTTTGTCTAGTTCTTCTTGTTCTAGTTCCTCTAGTTCTGCCATGAGTTCATCCTAGGTTGTTAAAGGAGAAAAAAGAAAAAGGAAGGAACTTTAAGTCAGATTTATCAAAAAGTAGATTTAGCTGATTGTATTTATTAAATAAAACAGCTTAAATTACAGGATTGAAGCAAATCAAGGAGATAAGGAGTCTGATTGTTATCAATTCCTGTACATGATGTCTTGGAGGGTGGGGAAAGCAGTGAAGGGAAGGAGAAATCTAAGTCCAAACATTCTCAGGTGAGGCCATCCAGACCATCCTCAGCCTAAAGTCTGTGTCACAGCAGCTGTTTGCACTGGTGGGCACAGCTACAACATCATCCAGGAGAGATTCCACACCCCAGGACTACACCCAGACACGCACAGCGTGCACATCTCCAAAGGAAGATCTCATGAGAGTCACAATTCCTGCAGGGATTTGAAAGCCATGCAGATATGGTGCTCAGGGACATGGGTAAGGGATGGGCCTGGCAGTGGTTGGACTTGATCATCCTAAGGCTCCCCAACCCAACGGATTCTGTGACTCGCTGATACAAACAGAAGCAAATTCCAAACATACCTCATCAAATTCCTCCCCAAATCCTACTGGCTTTGAGATGGCTGTTGAAATCTCATCTGCCAGCTCCTGCTGTTCTGCAATGTCCTGCATTAATTCATCTACTTTATCAATATCCCTGTAAAAGAAAGGAAGGAGTTCGGTATCATCAGGCACGTTCCCAATCAACCTTCACACTGTGATCCTTGGGTTCTGTAGAAATGCCACACCACAGTGACATTCACAGGGCCCTTCCCCAAAATACACTTTGCATGCAAGTCTGAATTTTATCCCCCTGGTCTGAACACAGTTACACATGGTTTTTTTGCTCCCCCCTAGAAGCTCAGCCCGCAGCACTCACACAGGTTTTGTTCTGCACTACTGGTATTAATAAGAATTTGCTCTTTCCTGACTCAGCATTATTGTTACATCCACAATATTTGCTTCTGCAGCAAGCACAACGTTCCCATAATGCAGTTTACCTTTAATTATTGCTACATGCACCAACTGCACTGCACAGAAAAGAAGTTTTAGGTCTCCCCTTGAGGCTTAAAATTCTTGCTGCCACCAGGTGGATCTGTAAGTGGTGCAGGCACTCATTTCTTTAGACTACACTGGTGCTACCCTGCTTTTGGACAAAGGCAGAGCCCAGAATAAATGGTGGTAAACTGAGGAAGCATCACACTTGCATGTTTTGTTAAATATGAGAATGTATCTAGCACATTAGTTTTAAGTTAGAAGCTTTTAAAAGAAGATTTTGCTACTCCAGCTCCACCTTTATGATAAACACCTGGCATTCAGCAGATCAAACATGACAAACTAAAGGTGGAGAAGGGAACAACTTACATGTTGTCATGAGCAGCTTTCATGGCTTTAGCAGCAAAACCCATGTTCTTAAGCACTTCAGTGTTGGTGTTGGCATTCTCCAGGGCTTCCCTCTGGAACTCAATTGTTGATAACGTGCCATCAATCTGTGCCAGCTGCTTCTCGTACCTCTTCTTACGCTTCAGGGCCTGAAGGGCAGCTGCACAACACAGGAAAGGGTGGGATGGGTGAGATTTATGCCCTAAACACCACTCAGATTTTGTGCCACTCAGCACAGAGAAATATTCAGAACGTTCTGTGGTTGTCCACTCTTCCTCCTGGATAAACTAAGTAGATAAAACTAAGGTAAACCCTTGTGTTTGCCTCCTTCAACAGAGCTGTTCCAAGGTGGGCAGATGCCTCCTGTGCATTGCCTGGCACACTCAGCCATGCACAACGTGCACATCCTCAAGGAAAGATCTCATGGATGAGATCTCATCTCAAGGATGTGAGCCAAGAAGTCACTCAAAGGTTGAATCCAGTCACTCACAACACACCACAGACACAGACCATGCAACAACAGACAGAAGGCTTCAATATCCAAGCTCAACCATTTAAAAACATCCTTGTTCACCATCACCCCCAACACAGGAAGGCAGAGTTGTTGGTGTAGCTCCTGTCAGGTGAGGCTGCAGCTGCTGGGAGCAGCAGCTCATTCCAACACAAAGACAAATGTTGCCTCAGCTTTTCTCTTAGTGCTGTGAAATACCCATTACAGAAGTATTTCTATTTATGCATGTTTCATATTACTCCTACTGGAAGGCACTGTCCACACAACAGTCTGAACTGAGAGGTGTGAGGAGAGAGATGAGGTGGTT
Organism: Pachyramphus minor; assembly: GCA_013397135.1. Taxonomy (NCBI): domain Eukaryota; kingdom Metazoa; phylum Chordata; class Aves; order Passeriformes; family Tyrannidae; genus Pachyramphus; species Pachyramphus minor. The sequence goes on along the minus strand of VYXB01001317.1, from coordinate 244,390 downwards.
TGAGCAATTTGCTGCTTGGAAGCACTTGCACAGCGTGGGCTCTTGTAAGAGGAGCCCACCCATGACAGAGCTCCCTCCCACAGGGACCAGGCTGTGTGGGAGGACTGGTCCAACCTGCTGCACAGCCAGGCTGCTCCAGCCCCACCCACCCAGCCAGACAGGAGTGCATCCAGCTCTTCCCAAAACACCTGGGAGACAACAGGTACCTGTCCATTCCTGGAACACTGACAGTGAGCACAAACCACATCTACAGGTGCTTGTGGGTGGACAAGAGCTGGTAGGTGCCCCACCCCTGGAAGTGTCCAAGGCCAGGCTGGGTGGGCTTTGGAACAACCTGGTCTGGTGGGAGGTATCCCTGCCCATGGCAGAGGGTTGGAACTGGATGATTAAGGTGCCTTCCAACCCCAATCATTCTCTAATAACCTTTCTGTATGTGGCTACAAGGTTGGGCAGGAGCTGCAGTGTGGGCAAAACCTACCAGGGCCCAAGAACTGCCAGCTGATAAGAAACCACCCCGTGTCACATGGACACAGGGACAAGCACAGCTCCCCCTCATGGCACTTCTATTTCCCTCCCTGCCATGAACACACTTGTCCTCTGCATGACAGCCTTGGTCAGACAATACATACTTCAAAAACTCAACCTGGACACGAGCTGCTGCTCCAACAGCCTTACTCTCTGTTTCTGAACTAAGCTACACACACAGCAAAAACCAGGTCCTGGACCTCCCAAAAGCTCAGTCACATGCACCAGGGATGGTGGCAAATGAAGGCTTTAAATCTTTAAAGATGTTATTTCGAGCCTCAGCAGAAGTTCTGGAGGGGAGCAGGAAACAAGGAGTAGGAAACTCTGAGAGCAGAGAGCTTCCCTTCTCTCCCCTGTCAGAGGGATGGTGACTTGGTGATGTGATCAGTGTGTTCCTACAACACACACAAAGGCCTGCTATCCAGAAGCCCTATACACAGCTTCAGCCCTACAGCTGCTTATAAATACTGTATTTGATTACTTTCCAATTACATTAATGTATTAGAGAACAAAAAGCACTTTTCTAAGGGATGGCCCAGCTAAGGGTGCTGAGCACACAAAGTAGCCCAGATTGATTTAGCAGAAGGGATCAAAACCACAAAAGCACAGGTCACCTCAACTTTTCCAACAGAAACCAGGGACCCAAAACAAGCCCCTGCACTGACTTGCACTTCAGTGACCAGTAAATCTCCCCAGTCTGGGGCCAGTCCAACATCCACTTGTTTGACAGGAGTGGGATTTCAAAGGACAATGTTTGCTCTGCAGAATGAGGCACCACACAAATATGTGAAACATTCCAGCTTTGTGCCAGATCATAAAGTGATGAGCAACACGTTACTGGGATATTTAAGCTGGTTAATTTTGCAGTAATGATTTAATTAAGGATATACAAAGTTTTCTTAGGAAAACAAAATTGTTAATAGCTGTGTTTATATAGTGACAGACACTGGGAAAGTTACAGACAGAAACAGGACATTCTTTACTGAGGATTTTGTGCATCCTGGAGAATTACTGACAAAACCAGAGATTTTACAGCCATTATACAAATTATATTACATCTAATACCCCAGTAAAGTACTGCAGTTTATGTACAGCTCCCCATCACAGCTTTCTCTGAGAATAACTACAGTTTGTCTACATTTCATGGTCATGTCCTTTAAAAAGAAGCTGCTCAGACAGCAGGCACTGCAAGAGCCATTGTGAAAGAGCCTGTGATGAGGAGCTCTCCCCAGGCCTGTGGGTAACTATCCTACCCCCACCACTGGGGCACCAGAACTGCACCACCCTTAAACTTCACATGCATTTGTGGCACTTTCTGGAAACACTTCCCACCCCTTCAGAGCAAGGAAATACTGGTTTCCAGAGTGTGAAGTAAACATAAAACAGAGACAGTGGGTTCCAAACACACCCTCTGGCATTATGCACACACAAGAATCGTGTGTGAGAAGTCAAAGTGTACCAGGGCCTGTCTCTGCCCTATCACATCAGGCAGCCCTGGAAGAGGCTCTCCTCAGGCCCCACACCCCTAATTATGTCTTTACTGCTTTCAAGATAGTAATTACATAGGCAAGGCAATGTAATTTATACCCAGCTTCAACTGCTGTGGAACTGCTTCAGCAGGACCTGTGACCATATATTAAGTTGAAAGCTTTTTTTCTCTGGCCAGCCAGAGTTCACTCACAACCTAGAACATGTTGCCAGAGACATCACAAGCACATTTCTCTAGAAAGGGCTGATCTAAGCTTTCCAGGAGTGTGACAAATTCCTTATCTGGGAGTCAAAAGCCACGCAAGGTTTCGAGACTGCTGGGCCAGACTGTCACAGCAGCTTCTGCACAGGGCCTGATACCCAGAGGCTCCAAGCAGGGGCTGGTGCCTGCTCTCACCATGGATTTCTTAGGGAAATACCTGCCCTTGTACAGAATAAAGCTCAGAAATATCCCACCTACATTTCTGAACTACTCAAACCCAGCTGGTAACCCCAGTGAGCTGCAGGTGGTGAGAGCAGGGCCCAAAGACAACAAAAATATCTGAATATTGCAGGGGCAGGTAAGTTGTCACAAAACAGCAAGAACCTGCCACTAAGCAGTGTTTCAGACATCCTTTACAACCCACACCTCATCCTTAACAGGCGTGTTTTAGCTTGTATGCAAAATGTGCAGCAGGAATTGCAAGCACTTAAAAGATCCTCTAAAAAAAACAAACAGCAGATAACAAAGCTTAGTTGCACTTTAATTGAATTTTACTGAAGTTTTCAGAGAATATGTAAAAAAGTACAGACCAGGGGAAAGGCAGGTTTTTAATATATATATTATTATTAAAGTTAATAAATTTAAAACTACCTGGGTGACTCCTGCCATCCATCAGGAGACAGTGAGCAGTCTCATAATGATCTTCCTGATGTATTAATTGTCTTTATTATCAGCTCCAGCGGGGATGTTGGAGCCAATTTTCATTCATAAATATATCACCACGGAGCTCTGATTTATTTACATCAGTGGTTTATGACCTCTTTTCCATTGGCAAAGTCATAGAAAATGTCTCAGTGCTGATGAGCAGCAGACTGATCTCTGCAGTTCCTTTATACACAGAAATGCTCACAAACAGCAGCTTCCAGAGAGGAGGGGAACCCAGGAATAGAACTGAAGCTGAGTCCAGGTAGATCTGGACTTGCTGCTTCCATTTCCTGAAAGTGAAAACGTGCATAAAACTACATTCAAAGAATACTTTTCAAACTTTTTAATACATAAAAAGTGATTCCTTCCTCTGCTTTTTGTTTTGGTTTGGGGTTTTTTTGGGGGGTGGTTTGTCCTTGGTTGTTTTGGTTTTTTTTCCAGTCTTCAACTGAACCGTGAAATAATATTTTAATTTACTATTTCTTTGAAATTCTGCAACAAGCCCCCCCTAGAAATTCCAGAAGTTTTGCCCAGGGTTCCCTTGGGATACCCAGCCCTCAGGAACTCGTGTTATGGTTTTCAGTCACCACCCCTGACTCATGAACTCTTAGAAATGAAAAAAGCAGAGTCATTCAGCCAGACTCCCCTCCTCTGTCAGCAGATCAGACTGAAAAGCATGACTGCTCACCCAGATAATTCCACTGTTCCTCAAGAAATGCTATCTGTAAGAATTGGATATATTTTAAATTATTTCAACCTGTGTATAAGCAAATTATTAAATGAGCTGCTGTCAGTCTTACAATTTCCTTTGCAGGACCTGCAGCGTTTGTTAGTCCAATGAGACAAAGGTTCACTGTGATAAGAAGCTGTCAGGATAATAAAAATACCATTTTACTACATGGTACTGCATTCAGAGAGGAAAAACTGACTCAATGTCAGTGATTTTGTTAAAAGTCAACAGCCCTCCTGCAAATAAATACTGCTTGCACTCTTGTAGGACAGGCAGAGCTAATGGGATATTGCTGTGCACCCAGGAATTCTCTTTAGTTAATATTTTTAAATATTATTAGTAGAAAAGTAGAGATCTACTGATAAAATAATGATAGATCTACTGATACTGATTTCATCAGGAACAGCATCCTCACCATCCTTGAAACAGGACAAACAAGGGGCACTGGGAGGTGTGAGGGGTAATTGCCTGCCTTGCCTGAGTAGCTTTATATTAAGACAGCAACTGCTCATCTCTCACTTTACCAGCAAACTGCCTAAAATCCCTCAAAAAAATCCTCAAAAGTGAATTTAAAACAATTCACAAACTATCCTCCAATGCTATGAGCAAATAAAAAGGTAGATGCAAACCCACCACAGACTTGCCAGATTTCTTTCACACCACTGAATAAGTATCTTCCTGCAGGTGTTTGGGAGCTCCAGGAACTGTTAAACAGCTGAGGAATGTTCATGGTGAGGGCAGAGGCCAGGCTTGGTCCTCCCCTGGTCTGTCTGTGTTTCTTAAACCTCCAATAAAGTTCCCAAACCCACTCCTCAAAGGAAAGCAACTATTCCCAGCTCAGACATGAAGCGACTCATTAAAACTACTCCAGCAAAGCACCCAAACCCAGGCAGAGAGCACAAGAAGGTTTCTGTCCTATCTGTATTTAAAACACAAGATTACGATTTCCTCTTGAGCAAAGCAGTGTCAGTCTGTTGTGCAACAAAACAATAAACATTCCTGGTCTAAAACCCTATAAATATAAAAAGGAGGGGGAAAAAAGAGATAAAAGCAGCAATTAGGGCTGTGATACAGAGCACCCAAACACAAGAGGAAGCACCACCTTCACACCAGCACTGGCTCTGCTCAGGGCTGGGATCACCAGGATCCCAGGGACTGCAGATGTTGTTCCACATCCACAGCTCAGAGGTGGGTGGTCCAGAAGGCAAACCAGCCTTCAGCCTTGGAACTGCAATCCTCTGTCCCTTGCACATCGAGGCAATGCCCCTCTGGCCAATAATCCTCTGTAAAACAATCTCTAGGTGAGGCTGGGACAGTTCTGTCCAAAAGAAAAGGGGGGTGGGAAAAGTCAACTATAGTGAGGGTTGAAGCTCAAATGAGAAAAGCAGGAAAGAGAAATCCCAGTCACAGAGACAGCTTTGTTCCACCCAGGAGCTGCAATGAGTCTAAGAAATGCTGGATCAGCCAAAAACATCCAGGCTTAATGCTTCAAGTGATTACTTGCAATGTGATACACCCTCTGGAAGCAAAGCTCACGCTGTATTTCCCAATTTCCAGTTTCCATTCCTTGCAGTCCTGCGCGTCCCTGGATGATGGCAGGGGACTGCAAGGCTTCTCCAAAGCTGATCTGACCAAAACACATTTCTCCTTCCCAAATAAAACTACTTTCTAGGGTTGCTGGGGTAAATTATGCTCTCTTAGAAACAGCTCAGTAACTGCTATGCAAATCTGCACCTTCTTTGACAGACATGTAAAACTCCAATGTAAAATGAGAATTATTCAGGTTTCAACCAAAGTTGAAACTTTCAGGATGAGGAAAGTATGTTTCTTAAAGACTCCTTAGGATTCTCACAGCCTGCAAAGATTTATGAGATTTCTTCTTTATTTTGTGATTGCTGAAGGTACCTTGTTAAAGAAAATTCCAGTGAAAACTTATTATCTCCCTCTGAATCCCTGTCAGAAATGCATCAGGCAGAGGTTCAGCTTTGCAAGAACAGAAGTACCTCTTCTTAAGTGTCTCAAAATGTTGTTTTCCCACAGGAAAAAACCCAACAACCCAACTCCCTATGCTGAACAATATTTTTGTGATTAAGTCCCAAAACTCAGAGGGTCCTATCCCGAAGGGACCCATTTCAAGAGCTTCTCTTCCTGGGGAGTGAAACCAGTGGCTGCCTGGGAATCTATCCTGCATTTTCCAGCTCTGGATCGTAATTATTAGAGCACTGCCAAGTGTAAGAATTTCTTGGAGGTTGTCAAAATATTTAGCATTTCTCTCAACATCTCATCTGGTGAAGTGAGGCTATTTTGAGATGTGAAAAATCACTTTTTTCTTGAATGCTGAGTTTCCAACGCTGACAACCACGGGGGGAAAAGCTGAAAACACAAAACCTTCAGAAAGCCAGAAGTTATAAAGTAAATAAGACAAACTGTAATTACTGGGTGAGGGGGGAAAAGTCCATTATGAAGTTTGCTTTATATCAACTTCTTTTATTTCATAACTAACAAAAATCACCTCCAAGTTTCTGAATACCAGCAGCTGATGTTCCTGTCCCCTGGAACTCATGTTTTGTTTCAGTTCCTCTGCATCTGAGCAACCTCTGTGCACTCACCTGAAGTGCACAGTGTCCTTAAATCTGACTAAAATCCTGCCAAGCTGAGGGGCACGTGCAATGTGGATGTTTGGGAACACTTACACACCACCACAGGAGGGAACCAGCCCTCACCTGCTGCACACAAGCATCAACATGCACATCCCAGTATGGGCAAGAGAGGTGGTGATACTGGTTATTTGGACAACCCCAAGCTTCCACCATTTGCTGCTGGATCAGCTGAGAGCTGCAAGACAAGAGCTGGCTGTGTAATGACCCTATATTTGTATCAGCTACTCTAAAACATTATTGGCAGCTATCTATAATAATATAATATAAAATATTATAGGCTTCACTTTAGGTGTTTTAAGTTGTTTAACAATGAACCTGGAGGAAGCCACAGCAGACCTTTTCCACCTGGGTTTCCAGCTGGAAGGACATGGTAGGCAGAACTGCTGTTGCCTGTGCCACAGCCTGGCTCTGAGCTTCTCCTGCTCTCCCGTGTTCCCAGCCAGTGCTGGGGCACTGTGGCCACTCCAATGCCCTCAGTACTGGCCACCAGGAAGGTTCCTCACCTGCAATCCGGCCACATGGAATCATGGAATGGTTTGGCTTGGAAGGGACCCACAAGATCATCTCATTCCACCCCCTGCCAGGGCCGGATACCTTCCACTGGCCCAGGTTGCTCCAAGCCCCGTCCAACCTGGCCTTGGACACTTCCAGGGATCCAGGGGCAGCCACAGCTTCTCTGGGCAACCTGTGCCAGGGCCTCCCCACCCTCATGGGGAAGAATTTCTTCCCAATACCCCATCTAACCCCTCTGGCAGTGGGAAGCCATTCCCTGTGTCCTGTCCCTCCATCCCTTGTCCCCAGTCCCTCTCCAGCTCTCCTGGAGCCCCTTTAGGCCCTGCAAGGGGCTCTCAGAGCTTCTCTTTTCCAGGTGAACCCCCCAAGCTCTCCCAGCCTGGCTCCAGAGCAGAGGGGCTCCAGCCCTAGGTTCAGCAACTGCCCCCTGCTTCAGCTCAGAGACTGAACCAGGATGTTTCCAAGCAGCCCCGATCTCCTTATCCCCAGCTCTGTGCTGTGGCCTTGGACTGTCTGAGGGAAAGGCAAAGGTCTATCGATATCTGAGGTACGGCCTATCCAGGATTCTCCAACTGCATCCTTTTTGTTACAGGCACTCTGAGCCAGGAGTTCCAGTTTGCTAAATGCTTGTCTGCAAACCTCATGGAAAGTCAGGCACGTGGGCTGCTCCAAATTTCAGTTTGGCAAAAACTCATCCATTTTTAAGTGGTGTGAGTAAACCAAGAGTTTATTTTACATCCAGCTCCCACGCACTTTGCTGGCTGCAGAAGGTCTGGCCACATCCTTCCTGCTCACAACTATGTAAAGTCCCTGGAACAAGCAGCACACACTGCCCCCCTCCCCCCCCCAAAAAAAATAAAGGGCAATTCTGTGAACTTCAGGGTTTTTTTCAAAACAAATGGGGATTTCATGGGGACAGCAAAAAGTTGCCAAAATCAGACCACGGAGCACAGGTCCTGGCCATTCCCAGCATCCCAGGAGTACAGCTGGGATGCTCCTGCATGGCCCCCAGCATGTTCAAGTACAAGAACTTACCAAAATCCAGTCAGAACAAGCAGGAAGGGATTGACAGAGAGGCCTGAATGATACAAGTGCAAAGCCCAACAACATCCCAGTCCAGATGAACACTCCACGACTCAGTACTCATCCTGACCTGGCAGTTTCCTGCACAGGTCTATGTTAAAGAGGGTTAAATCAAATAAGCAATTTGCATCACCTGCAAATTTTAGTTTTTGAACTAGTGGAGAAGCCCTGAAGCAGAATTCAGTAACTAGGCCTGGAGCTTAATGAGATACTACAATTCAAAATCTAATACAGAGAGGACAACTAAACACAAAGTCAGGGGCTGTGAATATGCCAGGTTTCCTTCCTCAGAGGGCCTGACAGTGAACAGGGACAGAGGAAGGATGTATTGCATCAAATACAGTTACCAAAACACATCTGGCAGAACCATGGGGCTTTTGGAGTTGTTTATGCCACTTTTTAAAGCTATTTGAAAAGGTGCTTGTGAATCGCCCCCCCTGCCCCAAACTGTTTCATACTATAGAGCCTGCCTCCAAAAATCTCTGTTACACATAGGCAGGGCAGAATTCCAAACCAGAAGTTTCCTCTTGTTTTTAAGGATTTAATTAAATAGAGTAACTATCACACTTTTCCCAAGGCAGGTGGTTCACACCCATCCCATCAACCTCGGTGGAGATGCAGGATCAGGCCAGGGCTGCTGCCAGGACTCCTGCACTGAAGCCCTGGGTTGTGGATGAGCCCCTGGAACTCCAACACGCATTTTGCATTAGACTATGACTTAAAACACAGAAAAGGCAGGCTGAGGGACTGAAGATGGGCTGGAAATACTGCAGGACTTCTGCCTCCCCTACATCGGCATCTTACGATTTGTGGAAACAAAGCCAGGCTCATGTTATTTGATTCTGGCAGCAGAGTCACTTCTCCTGCCCAATGTCAAGCAGGATCTTTAAACCACATTCAAAGGCAATGCATTAAGGTCTGAGGCCTTGCACACACAGTCACAGGTTGTTTGAGTCTTAGCCCGTGCTCAGACCTGAGGCTGCAGCTTTCCCTTCCTTCAATGCCAGACCTCTGTGAGGCTTTGAACAGCTCAGTGTTCTAAACAAGGCTGCCCAGGCCATCCTGCTGGCATGATTCCATTATTTAACTAATGAGCCGCTGGCCCCTTGCTGGGAGAACCCACGTCATCCTCAGATTTTATCACATTTAGTGCTTCTAAGCAGGGGACTGTCGCCAGGAGAGGCAGAACTGCCCTCCTCCTTCGTCACATTCCTGCCTCCCTCTCCCGCCAGCTCCAGCATTTCTGTAGTTAAGTGTGGAAAACAACTGTGCTTTTTTTTTTTCCATCTTTTAAAAGCTGGATTTTGTCTGGCTCAGCAAACTAATCCAACTCATGCCCTGCCCACACAAACACCAACTCCAGCACAGAGGAACAGGCAGGACAAGGCACAGCCGCTCCTGGCAGCCGCCTCAACCGGGATCAGCCAGGCCCAGTTCAACATTCCAGGTCAACACACTGATGTGACAGGTTAAAAAACGTAAAGGGATGGTAACCAGTTCACTTTCCATCACATCAGGAGCTGAGCTGCCTTACCTGAGGCAGCACTGAGAGCCCAAGATGGGTGTAAAGTCAGGACTTCTGCCTTCAGCCTACGCCCGACTTCCTTGTTTGTTTGGTTTTGGTGCAGGGTGGGGAATAGGAGTGTTCTCTTTCCAGGAAAAGCCTGAATTATACAGCAGGAATCTGGCAGCTGGTTTGCATCTATTTTGTGTACTCAGTGCTGGAAAAAATCCCCCAGCATTATATTTATGTACAGTGAAAGAATAATTTTGACATCAGAGAAGAAAAACCCCTCGCTAACAGAACCAGAGCTGAATCCATGAAACCTCAGTCTCCTGCTAAAGCCTGAATACACACTGACATGATGTGAGCTTTTCACCCATTCCACTTTTTGTGGTGCTGATGTTCATTAACAAACCAGTAAAATCAGTAGCAGGCAGGCACATAAAGATCCATTTAGATCCATTAACCCTGGATCTAAACTGGAGTGAGCTGCTCAGAACGCTGAAACAGTGTCAACTTTCTCTCCCTGTGATCCCTGCACGGAGGCTCAACTTGAGCTTTGGCTTTCCAGGAGAAACAGACTCTGGAATTGTTATACCCAAAGTAATCAGAGATTAAGGAATTAACCCGTTGTTCCTGCTTTGTGTGACCTGGCACAGCCCCGGGGGAGCAGCAGGAACGATAACGATCAGCCTGAGCTGCCTGGAACTGAACTGAGCTCCACAACTGCAGAATCCTCGGCAGAGATGGAGCAGCTCAGTGTGTATCACGAGGTTTGTGTGGCTGAGAAAACATCCCAGACTGGATGAAACAATGCCACGGAGACAAACTGGAGCGGAATAAAAGGATGCAGCAGCAGCACAGGGCTCCCCAGACCGGCAGCTCCCAGCTGTGCTCGGCCTTTGGTAAAGCAAAGTTTATTTCCAGGGCACTTAAAATCCAGTAGGATACTGGTTGGTTAGAGTTCAAACTAGTCAGTACTGCTGCTACTTATATAAATTCACTGAGAGTTTTAAGTCCACTATTCATGAAGTGTGGAAGAGCTTCTTGGAGGGGTGGGAATAAACCCCAGAACACTGGTTTCAAAAGAATGAACATTTCCATGAGGACACAAAACAAAGCACGAGTAAAACCCAAGTTCTTCCCAGAAGAGGAAATATTAACTTGCCTGCTTTCAAGAAACCCTTCTAATGATGATCAGTCTTCTCCCTGGCAGTGTTTTATGCCATGGAGAGCAAATGACATGGACATTAAAGCCATCACTGCTGGTCTCCCCAGCACACTCAGAACTTCTGATAAAAGCTGAAAGCTTCCCATGCCAAGAAACAACACAGACTAAAGAAATTTATACCAGAAAGTTACTTACTGTAACTTCTAGTCATGAGTTGTCTGATTATACAGCTTGGATACCCTAAATGCAGATTATGAAAAATATACACATAAGTTCATGAGTGAACAAAACCCTGCACGTGCTTAGGGCAGGCACAGGAACCAGAAGCCTGTTAAGTTTCTTAGACTGAAGCTTTCCTTAGACTCCAGAAGTGCTGCAGGAATGAGTCAATGAGCCTTTGGAAAGCAGCTCACTTGGCACCCAAACAATCACCCAGTGTGCTGGAGAGCAGAGAACATTTCCCTCTGTCACCCCAAGTGTGCCAGACACCCAGCTTTCCTCTGAGACAGCAAAAACACCATTCCAGGATTTCCCAAGGTGGCTCTAAGCTTCCAGGTAAGCTCCCTGCCCCACTTCGCCCCCCCTGGCTGGCTTTCCCACACCAGCTTCCATTAATATCAGGATAACTGTCCAGCTGGGATCACACATGGGCACCATCCACAGGAGATCCTCCAGGAACAGCAGGGACACACAGGATCTCCAGAGTGAAATGATTAAATCTACTAAGAAAGATTAAATCTGCTAAAGAACTAAGAAAGCTTAAGGATTCTTTAAATTGTATTAAAAAAAAAAACAAACACAAAAAAACCAACAAAAACCTCAAGTTAATCAGCTTTCTTTTAGTTTTACTTAAAACATTTCAACTATGTGGAAGCATTTCCATTAAAAATACAGGCTTTCACATATAAACCCAACATATTTATTTTCACTTAAATTACAGATTAAAGTGGTTTTGCATAAAAATCATTAAGTTTACGGATTATAAAAGAGCCTAAAGTCAGAGAGGAAAATATCCAAACAACTGGATATAAAAAAATGCAATTTGTAGGAGCTCAGCTGGTGACAGACAACTTGAACCCAGAATAACTGAGCAGTGCCTCAGTGTGTCTGAAGGGAACTCACTTCCCAGTGAGCCACAATCCGCTGCCTTTAGTAACAGCCCAGAAAGGACAGTTTCCAGAAATGGAAAAAAAGAGGTTTCATTTTCCACCAGAAAACCATCCCAGCCCTTCTCCCTTTCCCAGCTCCTTAATTACTCCTCAGGATCGTGTTCTCCTGCAAGCCCTCAATTAGTGTGACCCAGAATCCCGCTGGTGAATGGGCAGGTTTTTCTCCTTCCTCCACCTCCAAGGAAATTTAATCCCTCCCCTCCCCGAAGTGCTGAAGGGCAGAAGAGAGGGAGGGATGGCATTACAGTGGAGACAAAGACCTGAGCAGAAACCAGAAGAAAGAGAAGTTAAACAGGACCAGCGTGAGCCAGAAGGTGAAAAAACTGCAGAGGATGAGGAAGGTTAGAAAAAGATAAATTTTAGTTCTCCTTTTAAGGAGACAGCAGGAACTCACTAGAACTGTTGCAATAAGTTTGATTTAGAGGTGACTTGGCTAAGCCTAAAGTCAGGCTTTGCTGAGGTCCTTCAGCAGGCCCCTGGGCCACACACAGGGAAGAGAGAAACCCTCAGGGAGTACCATGTCCTGGAGTCTGAGAGGAGGCTTAAAGTGCTGGCTGAAGCAGTGACATAAACCAAAAACTCTTATGGGAATTGCTGCAAATTAACCCTTGCTAGTTGTGTTTGCAGCTCCCTGTGCCACAGGCAGAGCCCCTCCTGCTCCAAGGCACAGAAAGGGACACGTCTGCACAGAAATCAGGATGTGCTTCCCTGAAAACGTGGCTTTTAGTGGTAACAACAAGCAAGAAGCTTGTTTGGAGAGCACTGGAATAGGTAACCTGACAGCTCCCTTATCTCCAGGCTGACAGACACATCAAGCACTGCCTGTAACACAGCCAGACTTGCCCAGGGAAACACCAGTTCCTATCAGCCGTTTATAAACTTCAGGAGTGTGCGTGGAACAGCTTCTCGGAGTGGGTGGAGGGGTGGGGACAAACCCCAACCACTCGGTGTTTTCAAAGGAATGAACATTTCCACAGAACACCAGACAAAACGAAGCACAAGCACAACCCAAGTTTCTTTCTCAGAAGAGGGAATGTTCACTTGCCCATTTTCAAGAAACCCTTTTAACGGTGACCAGTTTTGGCAGCTTTTCATCCCATGGACAACAAACAATAGCAGGCACGTTAAAGGCACAACTGGTCTCCCCAACACACTCAGAACTTTCGATAAAAGCTGACAACAATGAACACGGATATTTAGCCACACACTTAAGCAGGGATTTGGTGGACAGTTTAGAGTCTGACAGAATTAAGAACCACCACCGTGGTAAAACAGGGCCTGATTCCAAGGCCTGTTTTTCCAGGATATTTCCCTGACCTCTCCCCGAAGTGAGGAGCACGTGGGACGGGAAGGAAACACCCCAGAGGGGCCGGGCACTGTCGTGACCTCAGAATCACGAGGGAGTGACGCCACAGCCACCCGGGACATCCCCAGGGGCAAAGGGGAGGTGTCCTCCCCCCCTCCCCTTCCCCAGTGGGGTCAGCCCTGGCAAAAATCCCGCGGGGAGGGGCAGGACAGCCCGGAGAGGGGGGAATAACCTGTAAAATAATGGTAAAAAGCTAAAAAAAGAGAGGCAAAAGGTAGGAAATAAACACAGCAGGGTAGAAAATAAGGGCACTAGGGTAGGAAAAAAAGGTCCTAGGGTAGAAAATAAATGTATTAGGGTAGAAGATAACGGTGTTGGGGTAGGAAATAAAGATATTAGGATAGAAAATAAAGGCACTGGGCTACAAAATTGACATTAAGGTAAAAAATAAAGGTCCTAGAGTAGAAAATAAAGGCACTAAAGTAGGAAATAAAGGTATTAGAAGAGAAAATAAAAGTCGGGGGGTGGGAAATAAAGGCACTGTGGTCGAAAGCACGGCAGCCCGGCTGTGTCTGTGCCGGGCAGGCCCCTCCCCGACCTGTTGCCCGGCTCAGGCCCGGCCCGGCCCCCCCCGCTCACCGCGCTTGTTCTTGGTGCCGTGCTTGCGGGCGGCCGCCAGCTCCTGCTCGATCTTCTTCTCCAGGAACTCCTGCTTCTTGCTCAGCATCTCCTCCGTGTCGCGGAGCCGCTGAATCGCCTCCTGCGGGGAAGGGCCCTTCCCGCCGCCCTTCCCGCCGGCGNGTAACAACAGCTGACACGCCGTCACCGGAGCCCAGAGCTAAGTCCGACAGGCGATCACACTCCATGAGCATTCGCCGCCGCTGAAATGGCGTTTGTCATTGTGAGAGGAGAGAGAACCCCCCCGGTTGGGCGGCACAAAGCGCTCGGGGTGCCGGGGAGGAGCCGCCGTGCCCCGGGTGCCCTGAGGGAGCGGGGACACCCCCGGCCCCGGGAGCCCTGACACCACAGCGGGGGCTCGGGGCACCCGGCCCGGGTGGAGGGGCATGGAATGCGCTCCAAAGTCACCGAGTCCACCCTGTGCCCGACCCCCACCTTGTCCCCCAGCCCAGAGCACTGAGTGCCATGGCCAGTCCTTCCTGGGACACCTCCAGGGATGGGGACTCCAAACCTCCCTGGGCAGCATCTTCCAATGCCTCAACACCCTTTCCAGGAAGAAAGTTTCCCAGATACCAACCTGAACCTCCCCTGGCACAGCTTGAGGCCGTTTCCTCTCATCCTGTCCCTTGTTCCCTGGCAGCAGAGCCCGACCCCCCATCTGGTTTCTCCCTCGTGTCAGGGAGTTACAGAGAGTGAGAAGGTCCCTCCTGAGCCTCCTTTTCTCCCCCGCAGCTCCCTCAGCTGCTCCTGGTGCTCCAGACCCTTCCCTGGACAGGTTTTAAGTGACCAAGAAGTGCCGGTGAGAGCCTTCCCGGGGCCAGAGCTGGGAGCCAGGAGTGGGCTGCGTGTGATTCCCAGATAAAGCCCTCCTCCAGCACCCTCCTCACTGCTGGGGTGACCCTCTCAGGCACAGCCCCCTCCGGTGTCAGGATCACGTATGGGAAAAATTATCCTTTTAAACTTCCCTTTCTAACTTGCCACCTGTCCCAAAGCAGTTCTTCAGTCCAGGGCTGTTGTTGCCTCACTGGTGGTGACTATTTGTGAGCTCATTTCCTGGACACTTGAGTCACTCCCTCCGAGCTGTGGAGGAATCCATAATTTCATAGTACCTACAGACAAAGTCCCAGAACAAAATCGAGTCATCTGGTGCCAACCTTTCCTGGATACTTCTGAATTCTGCTCCTTTGTGCTTGGCCTCAACCACCTGGAAGAGTGATAAACCTCCATCTCCAGTCGCAGTGGGGTTGTGAAAACAAGTTAATCAGTAACAGACTCGGACAAAGTGTTTCCCACTGGAAATGGCCCAAGGAAATCAATCACTGCTCTGGAGCAGGGCTGGAATAATTGGTGCTCTGTAGGACACACCACAGGGAAAAGAGCAAAAATGAACCAAACAAATGCTTGCTGGGCAACAGAGGTTTTCCCAGCCAGGAGTAAGAGGGGAAAGCACTGCACTGGGAAATACAAGGGGCTTCCCACGTACCAGGTGGGAGTTCAGCAGCAGAGCTGTGTAAGAGCTCCTGCCTTGGTCCACCTTGGTAACGTTCACTGAAAGGCAAATACACAGGAAAATCCCACTGAGGCTGATGGAATCACTCCCAGGGCAAGAAAACTCCCAGCTGACAGCATGGGAGGCTGAGCAGGGTAAGGAAAAGCTTTTACCTGCCTGTGTCTCACTCCCACACAAGCTTCTGCTGCCAGCGAGCACCAAGGACCTCTGTTCTGCTCCAGTGCTCCCAGGGGATGGCTTTGGCTCTGGAACTTCCAGGAAATGCCAAGATGCTTCTGCTGGTGGATTTGTAAAGAAAACAGTTGTTCCCAGGACACAGGATGGAACCAACCCTGTGGAAAAGTGCTGGGGGGAAAACCTGAGCAGCTTTGATCCACCTCGGGCCACACTGAGCTGAGCAGGGGGCAGGGCTCTGCCAGGGAAACAGAAACAGGGAGGAAATCCTGGGCAGAATTCTCCCCTGCAGGGAATAGAAGAGCTTGTAGATAGCTCATGGCAGGTTTGCAGGAGCTGAAGCAGCTGGACAAGACTGGGACAAGGAGGGAGATCAGTGCAAGGTTTACTCTATGAGGACAATCACTATGCCCAAGATAAAACTTGGTTTGGTTCAACACCACCCCACATGCAAACACGGATCAAGCAGCCAGGATGGCATCTTTGAGTCCCACAGTCCTGTTAAGGAAACTTCCCAGTCTTGTATTCCTCACCAGTGACATACTGGCAGTTTTGTGGCTCTGCTCCCACCCCCTGAATTACACTCGGTGTAGCCAGCACAGACCAGGTTCCAGCATCCCACTGAGCCTGCACTGAGCTGGGGGAAAGCTGGATTTGGGAAGGGAAGGCCAGGCCTCCAGACAGTGCCACCATCGTTATTCCAAAATAAACCGGACTGCAGAGACCACATAATGACATGTACAGAGGGAAGGGGAACAGGAAAAGTATATTTAGCAAACTATTTCCTGATACTGTTCCCCTCGTGGGAGAGCTGAGTGTTTAAAACAAACACTGTGGGTAAATAAACTCTGCCCTTCCAAGCAGGCAGGAGGTTTCACAGTGGCACAGACACACCCACGCAGGAAGGGCCACCTGGATGTCCCCAGCCCAGCCACCTCTTCCCAAGCACGTCAGGTCAGAGCAGGGTGCTCTGATAAGTTTGGTACTGGGGTCTCATGGCCTCTCCTCCCTTTGACCACCCATGGTGGACATTTCTTTACATCAAATCAGAAGTTAGAATCATGGAATGGTCTGGGTTGGAAGGGATCTCAAAGCTCATCTTGTTCCAAACCCCTGCCATGGGTAGGGACACCTTCCACCAGCCCAGGTTGCTCCAAGCCCCGTCCAACCTGGCCTTGGACACTTCCAGGGATGGGGCAGCCACAGCTTCTCTGGGCAACCTGTGCCAGGGCCTCCCCACCCTCCCAGGGAAGGATTTCTTCACAATGTCCCATCTAACCCTGCCCTCCTTCTGCTTAAAGCCATTCCCCCTTGTCCTGTCACTCCAAGCCTTTATGAGAAGTCCCTCTCCAGCTTTCTTGTAAGCTCCTTTAGGTACTGGAAGTTGCCACATTCCAACGTGTCCCTGTCACCTCTGGTCCATCCCTGTGCACCTCTGGAGCTTGGGTCCACCTTCTCCACTCCGTCCTGTGAGGCAGCAGCAAGACCTCTCCTTAACCTCTTGTAAAACCTCAACAACCCCTTCTCCAGTCTCCTTCTGTAAGCCCGGAGCTCCATTTCCTCACACCCACCAACAGCAGCTGGAGGTGCAGAAACACCACAAAAAGAGTCAAATGAGCAAAAAGTGAGTTAGGAAAGTGAGGGAGTGAAGTGGTGGCAGGACCCATCCTGACAGGAACTGTGTGACAGTGTCCCAGGAGTGACAGCACAGCACAGCCTGGGAGCACAGGAGATACATGAGGGGCACTGCCCTCTGCAAGCTGCTATTTTTAAGATTTAAAGTTTTTAAGATTTAAGCAAGGAGACAAGAAAAGCACCCTGAGGTCAAGCAAGGGCTGCAGCTCAGGCAGGCTGCAGGATCAGCCCAGTCAGCCCAGCTGGCTCCAGTGGCCAAACAGCCACCATTTCCCAGAGAGGAAGGCTGGGATTCTACAGCCAGCATTTCAGTACCCAGGACTGACTGAGCCTGGGCTGGAAATACAGCACTTGGCACCCACAGACAGCTCAGCACCTCATCACACAGATTTAACAGGGACAGCCCAGCTCAGCTCACCTACACACAGAGCAGGGAGAAAGCAAGGGAGAGCAGACCATGGGGACACACATCCCAGGAGGACCTGGAAGCAGCAGAAATGTGCAGGTCTGGGTCAAGTTCCCTTCCCCAACAGCCAGTGCATCCTGTGGCAACCTAAAAATGGAGGCTGAGGGCAGTACAGGAGGAGCCTGGCAGGGCAGTGGGACTTTGGGACTCCTACTTGGGAAATCAGAGAACAATCCAAGTGCACAAGAGAATTGTCCCAGTCACACCAGACTTTCTTGCTGTCTAACCACACCAACTTCCCAGTGAAGCTGCTGACAACTGGCCCACAGGACTGAGCTAAGGGAAGTTGGAGGCTGGGAAACAACTGACAGAGCTTCTTTGCATCACCTGGCCCAGAGCTGATGCTGGAACACCAGCTCCTGGATGCATCACCTGGACAGCTCACCTCACCCAGGCCACTGTACACAGGGGCCATGTTTAACTGTTCCCAGGGATTTGCTCACTGATGCCTAAGGCACTCAGAGATCCTTGGATATGGGGACAAACCATGAACAAAACACTGTGGAGAGAAGAGCAACCAGAGACAAGAGCCAACACACACATGTGCTCCCACACAGACTCCACACAGCACGTGAGGTCCAGGGTGTTTATAACTCGTGTGGTACAGACACGGTGATCTTTCTACTGAGAGACACAGAGAGAAGATACCAGACACAAGTCTACCAGGGTATTTCTGAACAGTGTTCCCAAAGGATCTCAGGATGAACTTGCTTCCACTAGGAAGGATCAATTGCTTGCTCTCAGAAGGGCCACCCAAATACTGGGCAATACAGGTTTTAGGCCAGAAAAACCACAGATGGGACAGGCTGTGATTTGCAAAGCCACCTGATTTCAGCAGCTCTGTTTGTTGCAAGTTTGCACGCTCCTTCTTCTTACCCTGATTCAGGGATCTTTGTCTTTCTTGCCCTAAGCAGACCCATGATGCAGAGGGACAAGAAATAATGGAGGCACCCTCTTCAGTGCCTCGTAGCTGCCGGTGGCTTCCAAGCAGTCCTCTGCTCAAGGATGGGAAGAACCAGCGGAGATGAAAGCCATCCTCTCCCATACCCATCTACCTCCCCACCAGAGCTTTGGTCTTCTTCACTGGGACAGATCTGAGCACCGAGTCCCCCAGCCACACAGTGGCTGTGGGTGTGGTCACTCCGTGGTCTGGATGTACACGGGCACAGCCAGCATGGTGCAGGGCCCGTCCGAGCCCGCCTGCAGCTCTGCCAGGGCCAGGTTGGATGCCATGCTGTTGGGCTGCCCGGCAACGAGGTCAGAGTCAGCAGCTCCTGACCCCCCAACCACGATGGACAGGACGGCGTCCGACTCCTGGAAGGGCTCTTTGTCAGGGGGGCTCTCCCCGGCAGCGGCGCCGTCCTTCAGCTCGGCCAGCCCGGGCAGGGCCAGGCCCGCCTTGCGCCCGCCCCGCGCCACCCGCTTCTTCTGGGGCTTCCTGAGCTGCAGGTCCTTGTCCTTGGGCGAGCCCAGCCGGCACTTGTGGTCCTTCATGTACTTGTGGCGCGTGAAGCCCTTGCTGCAGGTGGGGCAGCGGTACTTGTAGTTGCCGGTGTGCGAGCGCTGGTGCTCCACCATGTGGGCGCGGCGGCTGAAGGACTTGTTACAGTACTGGCACTTGTGGATCTTCATCCCTGCACAGGACAGAGCTGGGTTAGAGACCCACCCATCCCACCACGGCAGAGCTTCAGCTTCATCTCCTCTCTGAGGAGATGTTCCCTGGCAAACGGGAGGAGATGCTGTGCAGCTTAAATGGTTGTGTTTAACTATCGTTTGTAGAATCAGAGAATATCCTGAGCTGGAAGGGACCCACAAAGATCATCCAGCCCAACCCCAGCCCTGCACAGACACCCCAACAATCCCACCCTGTCCCTCAGAGCTTTGTCCAAACCCTCCTGGAGCTCTGGCAGCCTTGGGGCTGTGCCCACTGCCCTGGGGAGCCTGGGCAGTGCCAACCACCCTCTGGGGGAAGAACCTTTTCCTGAGATCCAACCTGACCCTGCCCTGACACAGGGTTATGTTCCCTTGGGTCCTGTCACTGCTCACAGAGAGCAGAGATCAGTGCTGCCTCTGCACTGCCCCTCAGGAGGAAGCTGCTGACTGCAAATAAATATTCATAGAATCAACCAGGTTGGAAAAGACCTCTGAGATCGTCAAGTCCAATCAATGACCCAACACCATGATCTACTAAACCATGGCACTAAGAGCCATACCCAGTCCCTTCTTAAACACCTCCAGGGACAGTGAATTCACCCCCTCTCTGGGCACCCCATTCCAATGTCTGATCACTCTCTCTGTAAAAGATTTCTTCCTAATGTCCAACTCAAACCTCCCCTGGCACAGCTTAAGCTGTGCTCTCTTGTCCTACTGCTGGTTGCTGGGGAGAAGAGACCAATCCCCACCTGGCTACAACCTCCTGTCAGGCAGCTGTAGAGAGTATTCTTGCCCCAAAGAAGAGGATTAAAATACCAGAAAAACATGTCAGGTAATTGTGATGAAAATGCAAAACAATCTTAGAGTGTTATTTTTTCCCAAGTGTATTTGGTAGGTAAAGACATTTTCACTTTTTTTCCTTCCAAAATATGGGAATGTATCATGTGAAACAACCCATAACTGCACTGTCAGCACATCCCATCTGATCCCACTCTTGGCACAAGAAAAAACTTCTCATTTTACCCCAAGAGACAAAAGTCTGAATGTTCCCTAGGGCATAGGAATAAATTATTTGTCTTTATTAGTAGTGGAAGCATCATTTTTGGAACTCAGAGAGAAGGGAATCAAATCCCAAATCCTTTGCATGTGAGATGGGACTGGGGAGGAGTAGACAGAGCACTCTGGGTATTGATTTGATAGCAAACATACTGAGCAATCAGCTCTTCTGCAGAGTTTCACCAGCAGGCCCTGCCTACATATTTTCTTAGAAAACAGCCCAAAGCTTAGACAGAGTCCTAAATACAAGCTTACTTAAACAGGCCTGCAGCAACACAGAGAAAAAAGTCTACAGCTAATTATTTATTCTTCTTTCTCAGGGTGACTCCATCACATGCTCCTGCAGCACCCCAGCAAATCCCAGTCACTGCATTCCCAACCCCTTACCTGAATGGGACAGAATGTGAGCCTTCAGCTTGTCAGGCCTGTTGAACTCTTTATTGCAGCCTGTGTGACTCCTGGAACAACAACAAATGCTGGTGAGCAGCATGAATGAGCTGGGGATCGAGGTATAAACAGATCTGGACCAGAAATAGATCCATGACCCCTCTCCTTAGCAGCACCCAGATGGCTCCCTCAGCAGCCTGGAGCTCAAATCCCTGCCTTTATGGGAGGAACAAGGAATAAACAGGCTGCTACAGGGACACATGGCTTTTCCTCTATTACACATGGTCTGTGTCTCACTATAAATACTCCTAAAAGCAGCAGGTTCAAGATCCCAGCTGGAGACAGAAGTACTTTGGAAGGAGCTAGAAGGTGGCTGGAACAAGGAGAAGGCACCACACTTGGCTATCTCAGAAGGCCCGTGGCTGTGCCAGGGATTTGGAGGTGTACCTTCCAAACCTGGGTTTTTCTGGCTCACCCATCAGCTTCTATACTGCCAAGTGCCTCTGGAGAAATGGCAGCTGGGGACAGCCCATCACCCAGGCACCCCTGTGCTCCATGGTCAATAATGCTCCTTCTCTGCCCTGGTGCTCCCCAAAGCTTCCCACGAAGGCAGGTGGAATTTTGCAGGGCTGATGAACTGGGATGAAGTGATGTGATCCCACAGCACGACAATGACAAAGAGCTCCTGGCTGCCCAAGTCAAAAGCACGGCACATTCCCACCTCCCCAAGAAGCAGTGGGTTGGCAGGTGCCTCA
The DNA here is from genome assembly GCA_013397135.1 of Pachyramphus minor. NCBI lineage: Eukaryota > Metazoa > Chordata > Aves > Passeriformes > Tyrannidae > Pachyramphus > Pachyramphus minor. Next base: position 223,020 of record VYXB01001317.1, on the reverse strand, counting down.
GTGCACCCTGGGGTACCCACAGGAGGCATTCCTTCCATCCCAAGCCCTATCCCAACCATGCTGGAGACACACTACGTACGAGAAAGGACATTTGTACTTCTTGAAGGGCTCGTGGATCAGCATGTGCCGCTTGAGCTTGTCCTTGCGATTGAAGGCGGCGTCGCACACCGAGCACTTGAAGGGCTTCTCACCTGGGCCAAAGAGAGGGCAAGGGTCAGGGATGGTCCAGCCACACAGGGCTGCTCCAGCCACGGACAGGATCCACCACGGTGGCTGTGCCCAAAATAAACTTCCCCAAACTTCCCTGCCTGATGGGTACAATCCATGATCCGTATTGTTCCTGCTCCCCAGGGCCAAATTCCTTAGCTCTGCAACCACAGGAAGGGGGTGTAGCCATAAAATCTATATAAGTTTCTAGCATAGAAACATGTTACTACCTTTGTACAAAATTCCTAAAATGCTCTTTTATCATTCTTTGATAAGAGCTTCAATAAAACGAGGCAAAGGGTTTTTTCTATCTGTGAAAATGTACTGAGCAAGAGATGTAACACCTGATATAACCAGCCAAAGCTACTCAGAAGCCTTGAAACCCCTCCAGAAGGCATGATCCTGTGTCAAAGGAGTTGAGCAAGGAGAAGAGAAGATTAAATTGGGGACATTTTGGGACCTCCAACTCAGATTCAGGAGGCATGTCATGGGCATGGTGAGGGCAGTGCTATGGGAGGAACAGTTTTGGAAGTGGGTGTAACAGATGAGGTAATGTCCAAATATTACAATTAGAACCTGAATATTGTAATGAGATGACAGTATAAACTTGTAAAGCCTGTGCAACTCAAGTGGGTGCAAAATGTTCCTGTGCACCCTTGGCGCCGTAATAAAGGAGTGCTTTTTGCCTTTTATTACTCAAACATAGTATTAGTCCAGAAAAATAGTATAGTCCAGAGAATTATTTCTCCTACTTCAAGGCATCGGGGGAAGCCACCTGTGTGTCCCACTTCTAACTGGGGCAGTACTGGGCACGAGGCTGAAGCAAACCCACACATGTCCCGAACTCACGTTACCACAGATGACTCAGAGTTATTCCCGTTATCAGGAAAAGAGCCAGGGGCACAGGGCAGCCAGGCCTGTGGCACAGAGAGGACAAGCCCTGGGAGCTGTGGGAGCTGTACCCGAGTGGATGTGGGCGTGCAGCTTGAGGTAGTGCTCCCGACGGAAGAACTTCTTGCAGATCTGGCACTTGAACTTGCTGCCCCCGCCGTGCGTGGGGATGTGGCGGCGCAGGTACCTCTCGCAGGGGAACACCTGGGAACACACACCAGAACAAGGCTGAGCCAGCAGGACACACAGGACATCACTGAGCTGGCACTGCCGAGGGAGGGGCAGCCTGTGGAGAAAACATAAAAATCATAGAATCCCAGAACAGCTTGGGTTGGGAGAGACCTTAAGGATCGGACAGTCCCAACCCCTGCCACGGGCAGGGACACCTTCCACTAGCCCAGGGTGGTCCAAACCCCATCCAACCTGGCCTTGGACACTTCCAGGGATGGGGCAGCCACAGCTTCTCTGGGCAGCATCAGCAGGAAACTCAAGGCAACTGTTTTCTCAGGAAGGATGTGCTGAGAAAACCTTCAGGATTGTATAAGGAAATTACAGATATAGTGCTAAAAACAAACTACTTCCAGGGATGGGGCAACAAACCAAAAACCAAACCAACCAAAGCAACATCCCAAAAAACCCCCAAAACAAACCAAACAAAACAACCCCCCCCAAAAAAAAAACCAAAACAAAAAACCCCAAAACAAAATCAAATCAAAACAAAACCCAAAAAAACCCAACCCCAAAACTTTCTTATCCTTAAGAAACACATAATCTGATACCTTGCTGTTAATTTTGTAACACCACTGTGCTGAGGACGAGCATCCCAGAGGGATGCCCAGTCCCCCAGCCAAGCCTGCACTAGGATGGGCTGGGCAAGGACCCCCTGTAATTATTACCTTCCCACACAGTTAACCTCACTTTCTGCTTCCTCATAATCTGTTACCAAAGATTCCCATTCATGGTGTTTATAAAGCCAGGAAGAATGGCTCCTTTGGCTAATGGGGATACTGGAAACAGCCAGCTGAATGAACATCTGAGGGGAGCACAGGAAAACCTGGAGTTCTGGCACCCAGATCGTGCTCTCATATCTCTAAAAAACAGCAATATTAGTAAGAATTCAATCAGAAGTAAAAAATACTGCTGCAGCTAATGGGCTCTCAAACCCCTCTGCTGCATCCTGACAGTCCCACCCAGGCTCAGAAGGGCACCTGTCAGCTGGTTGAGGAAGTGGAGAGAAGACAGGTAAGAAAGATGGGTTACTAACCATGGCAGGAGTGTGTTTCCCCTTCCTGAGCTACCTCAGTACAGAGTGGTCACTCCTTTGAGATTGTCCCTGCCCCCACTGCAGGATTTTCATTTCCTTTGCTATAAACAGAGGAGCAAGGGTCCAAATTTTAGTCTGGATTTCAAAAAATAATTTATCAGAATTCAAACCCCACAAAGTTCTGCCCCTCAAGCCCCCTCAGGGGCTGTGTTGATGAGAGTATTTCCAGCCAAAATCTACCCAGGCATCCAGTCCCATCACTCAGACAGGTTTCTCTTTGCCAAGGACACAGAGCACTCATCCAAAAGAGGGGAATGAGGGGGAACTCAGAGACTTGGGTGGCAACAGGAGATGAGGATAGCAACGGAGGTGTAGGAGCTCTGTGGACTTGGAGCTTTCCATGCCCAACCCTTCCAGCCAGATGTAGCCCAGAATGGTGGGTCAAAGCCTTCCCAAAACCAGCCTTGCTCCTCCTGGTACACTAGGACAGCAGCCTAGTGTGCAGTCCTGTGTTGCTGTGGGAATAAGGGAGCTGCCCTGACAAATCCTGCTCAATAAACAGGACCCAGGAGAAAAGCCTGCAGGGAGGAACATACTCTGTGTGAGGCCAGAGAGCTGAGGCCAAGGGTGCAACCACCTCTGTCCCTCTGGAAAGCAGCTTGTGGGCACCTGCCAGTCCATACTGAGATAGAAAGGGAGAAGAAGGGAGCTGAGGGTTCCTGTGCAGGCCTGGCTCAGGGAGGGATCACCCACCTTCTGGCAGTGAGGGCAGGGGAAGTTGTGCGTTGCTGTCTGCAGATGGTGCTCCAGGGCTTCTGGGGTGGAGTATTTATTGACACACTTCACACACCTGGATGGGGAGAGAAAGGACAGAGCCTGTGAGCAAGGCTCCCCAGCAAACACCACAGGCAGACCTGCCCAGCCCAGCCACCTGCCAGGGTGATCTCTGACAGGGTTGGTTTGGTACAGAAAATAATCTCTCAGGTGTTCTGAAACCTCAGCAACCCACATGCCAGCTCACACTCACACTCAGCACCCTTCAGAGGGGGAGATGCTGCAAAACTGGGTGGAGAAGCCTTTAAATTCCAATGCTCTTCCACACAGACTGCCACGGGCACCTATTCCACATCGCTTCCTTGTGGAGACAAGCCCTAAGTACAGACTTCACCCTGCTCAAAACACCTCCTTCCATCTTCACCGCTTCCATCCTTATTGCTCCAGTGAAGGAGCTGAGAGTGAAGGTACAGGATGACAGGGCTGACACATCCTGGCAGTGTTTCAGCTGGAGAGCTCTGCCAAAGCTGATGGATAGTGAGCACTGGGGAGAAGCACCACCAGCAATGGGAACAGAGGCACTCACCAGCTGTACCTGCTGTGAAACCCCTTCTCCTGAGGTCAGACTAACACCTCCTCAAACATAAGCAGGGCTCTGATCTCAAGGATCCCCACTAGCAAGCTGCAGGATGCAACTCTATAGTGCAAGGATAACTAGAAACCACAGACTACCCAAGAAGTAGCAGATATTTATTCCATGAAGCTCCTAGGTGACTTCAGTATCTTCTGGGCTTCCTAGTCTTCCTGAACATCTCTACAGGCATTTCAAAAGTTCCAGGGCATTTTTTGTAGGACTTCTCACCCTTTCTCTCTCTACTAGTAGAAATGCTTTCCAGAGAACAGACACTTTTGGAGCAAATAGATTTTTTTGAGGCACAGCTTCTACAGCCCACACTCCCTTTGCTGCAGGTGTTGAAGAATCACAGAAAACAGGCTGAGAAGGGGCTTCCCTGGGTCTCTGGCCCAGCCCAGTGCAGGTTCATCTGTGCCCATCTCACTTGTGACTGGGATAAAAGGACTTGTAGTGACAGGATCTTCCCACATAACCAATCCCAGCTTTTCACTGTTGTTCCAAAAGCATTCACAGAATCACAAAATCAACCAGGTCGGAAAAGACCTCTGAGATCATCAAGTCCAACCCATGACCCACACCACACCTGGTCTACTAAACCATGGCACTAAGAGCCACATGCAATCTCTTCTTAAACACCTCCAGGGACAGCGAATTCACCACCTCCCTGGGCAGCCCATTCCAATGGCTGATCCCTCTCTGTAAAAAATTCCTTCCTAATCTCCAACCCAAACCTCCCCTGGCACAGCTTAAGCTGAGCCCTCTTGTCCTGCTGCTGGTTCCTGGGAGCAGAGACCAACCCCCACCTGGCTCCAACCTCCTGTCAGGGAGTTGCAGAGAGGGATGAGGTCTCCCCTGAGCCTCCTCCTCTCCAGGCTGAGCCCCCCCAGCTCCCTCAGCCTCTCCTCACAGCACTTGTGCTCCACTCCCTTCCCCAGCCTCGTTGCTCTTCTCTGCCCCTGCTCCAGCCCCTCCATGTCCTTCCTGAGCTGAGGGCCCAGAGCTGGACACAGCACTCCAGGGGTGGCCTCACCAGCGCTGAGTCCAGGGCAAGAATCCCTTCCCTGCTCCTGCTGCCACACTCCTCCTCAGCCAGGCCAGGATACCAAGAAGGCCACACATTCCAAGTGCTTGGCCCTAGCAGCCAGGTGGAGGGGCCCCCATTTGCCTCCTGGGTGCCCAAAAGAACCACAGCCACTAATCACACAGGGCCCCCTCTTCCCTCTAAGGTCCCACCAAACACACTCTGCACCCACTCACTCCTACAAGCCTTGTGAGCACCGATTGTACTGTACTTGTACACGGCCACGTCCTTCTTGGGGCTGTGCTGGGGCAGCAGGCTGTGGGAGTACTGGTGGACACCCAGCTCGTACAGGGAGGGGAAGTCCTTGCTGCAGAGGTGGCAGCGGTAGCTCAGCTCCTCCTGGTGGCTCTTGATGTGCTCAAGGAAGGACTCCAGCTTCTGGAAGGTCTGAGCACAGGTCTTCACCACACACTTGTACACCTGGGAGAAGGGAGAGCTGCTGGAGCAGCACGCCATGGAAACAGCCAGGGAAAACCCTCTGCCAACAGGGAGAGTGGCCTTCCTTTGTGGGAAGAAATATGGGCTGTGAGGGCAATTCCCCTGGGAAAGCAAGGTGGGACAAAGGGGTGTTGGTGTGAGGGCCTGAAACCACTCGGGTGGGTGAGACCACAACACCCCAGTGGCGACTGTCCCACGACACCTACACTGAAAGCTCTGGGCTTCATAGAGGCATCAAATCAGTAAGGTTGGAAAAGACCTCCAAGACCATCGAGTCCAACCTCTGCCAGGTCACCACCTTGACAACTAAACCACAGCACTAAGTGTCAGGTCCAGTTGTTTGTTGAACACTCTCAGGGGTGGCAACTCCACCAATTCCCCTGGACAGCCTAACAGCTCCTTCTGGGAAGAAATTCTTCCTGATGTCCAACCTGAACCTGCCCTGGGCTATCCTAAACCACCTGGCACAGCTCCTCCTGTCCCTTGTTCCCTGGGAGCAGAGCCTGACATCCCCCAGCTCCCCTCTCCTGTCAGGGAGTTGCAGAGCCACAAGGTCCCCCCTGAGGCTTCTTTTCTCCAGACTGAGCCCCCACAGCTCCCTCAGCAGCTCCTCATATGACTGACTCTCCAGACCCTTCCCCAGCATCATTGCCCTTGTCTGGACACGCTCCAGCCCCTCTGTCTTTCTTGAAGTGAGGGTTGGACAGTGAGGTGAAATGAGGGTGGACAGACGTCACTATTTGCTTCTTTTCCAGCCACCCACACCTGCTCAGTTGACTTCTCACTCAGCAGGGTGGAGGCACAGGAGCTTTTCAAAGCTGTCCAGACCACACATCCACAACCCTGAGGGCTGAGCTGCACGGGAAGCACTGGCAGCTTTACAGAGCAAGAGGCTCAGGACAGACCCTGGTGCACTATATGATGCCCATCCCAATCTCACCACCCCCACAGGGCACCCTCTGTCCCTACCTGCTCATTCTTGTGCTGTGTCATGTGTGATTTGAGCTGGAAATAGGTGTTGAACTTGCTGGGGCAGAACTGGCACTGGTAAGAGCTGTCGATCAGGACAACCTGCTTGGCCTCCAGCTTGCCTGCCTCGCTGTCCTCCAAGGGGCTCAGCTCTTGGGGCGCTGGCACAGGGTTCCTCGAGGGCTGAGGCAAACCTGCAGAAGGGGAGAAAGTCACACCCTGCCATGAGACAGCTCTGAAGGCTGCTCTGAGAGCCAGGGAAAGCCAGGCCAGGCTCTTCCTCCCTTTCCAAGACAGATTCTTTAGACCTCACTAACGGGGTGGGTTTAAATTTGTCAAGAGATACATAAGGGCTCTGATTACCCTGCCTTCCTCTCCTTAACCCATTCCCTTTCCCACAGATATAACTGTGCTTTGTGGAGCAGTCAGAGAACAGGCCTCCACCAGTGAACCAGAGCTATTTATTCCCATTCTAGCAGGAGACAGGAGGGTAAGATGCAGCCAGCTCAGTCCATGATGTCTGCAGAGAGCAGTTCCACTGAGGCCTTGTCTTAGCCATGACATTGTCACTGCCCTTCCTCCCCTCCCAGATGACTGGCCACCAGCAGAGAGGGATCCACACACCAACAAGGAGCTCTTCTCTGCCTCAGGTATTTTCAGGTGGCTGCTGTGGCAGATCCAGCCCAGGCATAACATACATGTTGCAGTCAAGCAAGAGCACTGGGCTACCTTAGACCACTGCCTTGTCTGGCCTCTAGACCAGAGCTGTCAGGGGTGGCTCATGCACCTGCCAGGGAGAAAGAAGGGGAAGACACCTTGTCCTGTCTGCATGCACATACTAGCACAGTTTGGAGTCACTGCCTCCACCATGGCTTGGGGTACAAAAGGATGCACCTGCCAGCTGGAGCTGAGCAAGTGAAACTTGCTTAGTGCGAGCTGCTAAACCCCACCCAGGACTGCAAACAGCACACACAGCTCCCACCAACCCTCCCTCCCCGTGTGGAGGTGCAGGGACCTGCAGCCTGCTCCCATCACTGCCCTGCCCCTCACTCATGCCACCCCCAGACAGCAAACCTGCGTTCTCCTCGTCCTCTGGCTGGTTGGGATTCAAGGCCATGACCTGCACGGTGATGGAGTTGCGGGAGATGGTGCAGCCCAGCCCTGGAGGCCACACTTTGTGGGTCTGCATGTGCTTCTTCACGTTGGACTTCTGGGCAAAGGCTCGGCCACACACGATGCACTGGAAGGGCTTCTCCCCTGTGTGGCTGAAAGCAGAAGGCACCAAATCAGCAGCTGGTGGAGACAGGAGGCAGCCCCCAGGCAGGGCCTGTGGTGGGCTGGCTGCTGCAAGACAGTGCTGGGCACTCAGCCTGGCACGTCACACCTGGGCCAGCCAAACAGGGGCTCATTCATCAGGGTAGGTGGATTGTGAGAGGCCTGGTGAAACCAGACACACAAAACTTGTGGCCTGGGGATGACAAGGGGTCAAAGGAAGAAGTGGGAGAGGAAAAAAGCTCTGCAGCAACATCAGGGCATACAGTGTCAGGGGCTCTGCACAGATCTTGGGGACCCCCACCACTTTCTCAGGGGTAGAAGCCTTTCCTTCCCTGCCACCCTTCCTTCTCCTGCACGTGTCTCTTCTAGCTTGCAGACATCTCATCTCCCTGAATTTAATCTCCCCTGTCCAAAAGGTCTTTCTACCCTGCCCTTCCACTTCAGGAGAAAGAGTGGACTCTAACCCATGCAGTACATCACGTGAAGGGCAGAGGCTGGAGAGGGGCACAAGCCCACCACTTGTTCCCTCTCATCTGTTCTGAGTCCAGCAGACTCTGCTGGGGGAAACTACAGATTTCAGCTGCCTCCTGCCAAAGAAGAGCTCTCTTATAAGAGCTCTCTGAGCTTGGCTTAGTTTGCTAACACCAGCAAACACCAAACACAAAGGCTACAGCTTGCTAGGGAGGCAGAGGAAAGGGAAGGGCAGAGGCAAGCAGTGGAAATGCTGCTGCTCCAGTGATCAGGTGACAAGAGGTTTGGCTGTCAAAGTCTCATCAGTGAGGAAAACAAGCCTCCAGTCCCACCACATCATCAGCATGAAGATTACATCCATGATGAAGCCTTCACCCCAGTCACTGGGGAGGTGTCTTGGAATGAGAGGGATGAAGAATCCCTTCCCATTGCAGCACAGGTTCTGGGGCATGAAAAACTGGACTGCACACACTCCCTCAGCAGAACTGTGCCCAGCTCCACCCCAGCCACCCTGCTGTGACCAGGTCAGGGGCACCATTACCTTCTGATGTGCTGCTGCAGGTCAAAGTTCTTGGTGAAAGCCTTGTCACAGTAAGTGCATTTCAGCTTGGGGGACTTGGGTTTACCTGAAAGCAAGAGCAAAGACAAGAATGAGACCACGTGGCACAGCCCTGTCCCCAGTGTGTCACAGGGCTCTCACCCCAGGACATGACTACTCAGGACCAAGACAGGGCTTATGAAAAGGTAAAATGTGCCTGGCCAGACTAGGAAGAGGTTATGGGCACAAACACATATTTAACATAGCCTGAGCCAACTCTAGTGGCACTGAGGAGTGTAGTCTGGTGGGCAGGGCACCCCCCTCAGGCATTAACTTCTCCCTTTCCAGGGACCCTTCCAGCTGTGCTACAGAGCTCCTACTTTAAAGGCATGTTGGGCATTGGAAAAAGACAGTTAGAGAGAGCAGGGCCCCAGCTGTGTCTCTGCTGGGAACTCACCAGGTCAGCCATCAGCCAGAGCACATGCACATTCCTCCCCTCCAGAAGCTCAGTCACATCTTCTATCTACTCTGACGGGGTCTAAACCAACGGGGAACAGCAGAACCGTGGGCTGCTCTAGGAATTCTGGACTGACAACTGCAGCATGCATGGCCATTCTCACCTCTGCAAACAAGGTTAAACCCTAGGATCTGTGTGGTTGTAACTCCAGAGGCCCAGCCTTCCTGGGCACAAAGGCCACGTGCCTTTTCTCCACCTCACACCTGGGAGCTCTGCGTCACCCAGCCAGGTGAGCTACAGGTCAGCCTTGGCTCTGGGGCACGCTCCTGTCCTGCCTCACCTGACCTGCACACAGCAGGGATGGGCCTGCTGAGCCCTTGGAAAGAGAATCCAGGCCACATCCAGCCCACCAGCCCTGTGGCTGGACAGTTTTCTTGGGATAAAATGAGCTCTAACATCTTACTTGGCAGATGTGCCCACTTCAGGTATGATGCAGTAACCTCGTAGCTGCAGACTTGGCACAGGTTTGCCCACGCAGCAGCACAGTGACAGCCCTCCCACATCCACACCTGGCGCTGCTTTTGGCAGTTTCATGCAGAGAATCCTCTTCCTCCCTCACAGCTGCACAGCCAGTGCCACCCTTAAGGGCCTGGAGAGCCTGTGGCTCAGCAGCCCCTGCAGGACAAGCAGGGTGAGTGCAGGGCAGTGCTGTGAGGACACTCACCTTCCTGCAGCCCGCTCTCGTTCTTGCAGCGGCGAGTTTTGGCAGCAGTGGGGGAATCAAAACCGACCACGGGGCCTCCTCCCGTGCTGCTCAGGGCAGTGGGAGCACTGGTGCTCTTGGACTTGAACCCCTGCTTCCCAGGGCTGTACACGGGGGGAGAGGGGTACACGGGACTTTCCACACACTGGCTTGGTACCTGTGACAGGGAAATTCATCAGTGGGACAGGTTTGCTACATGGAGTTATCCTGTGCCCCAGTCTCCATCTCCAGCAACGCCAGGCTATTAATCTGGTTGAGTTTTCTGCCCTCTGCCAAACTGGATCAGATTTCCAGTTCACCAGTCCAACAATGTGTCTCTAACCAAAAGGTGACACCTTGCACAGTGTTCCTGCTGCACATCAAAAAGCATCCAGCAGTTATTACAGCAGGAACAGTACAACAAAGAAACACTTGGAATTAGCTGTCTAGTCCCTCATCTATAAGAGCTTCTTATCCCTCCAGAGCAGGTTACCAGGATTACTGCTGACCCAGTGGCAGGGATCTGCAGTGACCCCAGACATGCACTTCCAGCCCCTGCTGCCTGCCCAGGCAGGACAGAATAAGGAAAGGAAGGCACAAGGAAACTCCAGGTGGCAAAGCATGACTGTTTGTGTCAGCACCAAGGTTAGAAAAGGACACTTAGAGACAGAGGCATCAGTCTAGGGTGATGTGGTTTGAGGGTGTTCCTGCTGCCCACCCTGATAAATTAACACAGACTGCTACATATCCAACATCCCCCTCCACTTCTGACCACTGGCACTTCCAGATCAGATGCCAGCTACAAAGATAAGGATGACAAACCTCAGCCACACCCAGCAGTTTCTGTTGTGAATGGCAATACAAATGTGGAGGCTGCAGACAGCTGACCCACCAAGGCACCACCATGCCTGTGCCTTTCTTTAGGAAAAGCCACCTTGTCAAGCTTATTGAGATTTAGACTGAATTTTTCTCTCCACATAAGCCTTCAGTGTGCAGGGTGGTGCTCTGTACCTCTCTGGAAGGTGAGATCGCTCCTCTCAGCTCCCCCTCACTCCCAACACCTGCAGGTATTCTTCAACCACAGCAAACACTCAGGTCTCCTAAGCCTGTGCTGGCCAAGTCTCTGTCCATCTTAGCTGTTCCTCCTCAGAATCCTCATCATCTTGCTGACACCCTTCAGTTCGGTACCTTCTCCCAGAGGAAATAAACATTGTCAAACAACCTAACACATGTTCCCACACTCCACATTCCTGAAGGCCAGGTTGGATGGGGCTTGGAGCACCCTGGGCTAGTGGAAGGTGTCCCTGCCCATGGCAGGAGGTGGAATGAGACGAGACTTAAGGTCCTTCCCCTTGTGATTTGTAGCCCAGGTGACTGGGCTAGAAGAGGACAGAGCCCCGGGGGCAGCCTTACCTCCATGGGCGGGTAGGGCTGCATGCCCAGCGTCTGGATCTCCACGGTGCTGGCAGGTGCCATGGGAGGAGGGGCACTGAACACTTCCACCACGCCGGCAGTGCCCCCGGGCTGCCCCGGAGCCCCCAGGCTGGGCGGGGGAGGCGGCGGGGGCTGAGGGGGAGGCGGTGGCGGGGGAGGCGGCGGCGGGGGGGGCTGGGACAGGTATCCAGCCCCAGCGTGCATACTCATGCTGCTCTGCAACCAGACAGGGAGAGACACACAACACCTTGGAAATGCAGCAGTCGGGAGCTGCAGGGGCTGCTCCCTCACACCGTTCCCAATCCCAGTTCACAACAGCGCCTGCTGATGTCTCCACACGACACAGGGTGTCCAGCTCCGTGTTGGAGCAGGCTGTGCTGGAGGCTCGGCATGACCTGCAGATACATATTGTCTCCTCCAAAATCCAAGTGCTGTTATTGCTTTGTTTTTAAAGCTTTTAATCCTTCCAGTTACAAGGAACATTTTCAGAGACATGGAGAGTGTAGACAGCCTGGGGAGAGCCTAACCACAGGAGGAAGGGAATCCCTGGAACAAACTGGCAAGGTCTGCAAGCCAAACATTATATGGGGCCTCAACAAAAACTGGAGAGACCACGTTACAAAGATTTGATCAGCCAGCAACAAAGCAGGTTTGCCAAGGACACCCAAGTGTGGGGTGTGGTTGACACACTGCAGGAAGACACAGGGCACCCAGAGGGATCTGGAGAGTCTTGAGAGGTGTCTCTGTGAACCTCATGAAGTTCAACAAGTCCAAGTGCAAAGTGCTGCACCTGGGTCAGGGCAATCCCAGGCACAAGTACAGGCTGGGGGAGAACGGACTGAGAGCAGCCCTGAGAGGAAAAGGGACTTTTTCCTGGTGAATGAGAAGCCAAACATGACCTGGTTGGCCATGAGCACTTGTAACTCTGAAAGCCAACTGTGTCCTGGGCAGCACTCCTGGAAGTGTTCAAGGCCAGGCTGGACAGGGCTTGAAGCAGCCTGGTCTAGTGGAAGGTGGCCCTGCCCACGCAGGGGGTTGGAACGGGATGAGCTTTAAGGAAGACTCCCTGTGCCCACAGGTGCCCCTTACCTGCACTGGGGGTGGCACTGCTGGCATGGGCTGGTCCAAGGATGTGAAAGCAGACATGGCTGACATCAGCACCTCATCACTGACCAAGATGTTCCCCTGCACCAGGGTCTGGATCAAAGGTGACGGGGGAACGGTGATGTACGTGGAGATTTGCTAAAAGGGAAAAAGGATGCATTGTTGGGCAGCAACAGGACAAAATGATAACCAAAAAAAAAGATGACACTGCTTTTTGCTGAACCTCAGGGTCTCTGCTTTCACAGCCTCTGGTCAGCAGTGAGCCACAATACTTATCTGCAGCTTCCTGCTGAGCCCGTGGGAGTTTCTAGCCATAACAACAAGGCAGTTCAGAAATGTTCCTCAGAAAGGAGGCAAAAAATACCACAGCAGCTGGTGAAAGTGGCCACTGGCTACAATTCAAATCAGGGGTTATTAAACAAGATCTGCAGGACAAACTGGTCACAGACAAGTTCAGGCCTCTCCTGGGTGCTTGCCCCAGATAGGCAAGGTAGAGAACTGAGGGAGGCTGCTCTGGCTGCAGATGATGAACATTAGGCTCATCTCTGGGGCAGGACTCAGATTACAGGAGGGGAGGATGCCTGTCACATTTTTTTGGGTGGAAACAACCTCTGTTTGCAGCCCTGGGAAGAAGAACCATCCACTGGGACTATGTTAACTTGAAAAAAGCAGTGGGTTTGAAAGCATTTTGGAAACCACCACAATTGCAGGCACAGTACATGTCCTGCACCAGGGACTCACTCTGGAGAATTCTCTACGGAAGGAGTTACTCCAGAGAGAATATTCCCTCATTGCTCATCATACCACATTATGTGGGATTATGTGCAGAAATGTGAAAGGAGGGATGCAGGGATGAAACTTCCCTGCACTGGCCTCTTCTTCTGTCCACAAGCCAGACCAAAGCCCAGGGGCCAGCAGGAGCCACGGCCACCTGAGTACTGTGCAGTGTGACACTGGGGCTCTTCAGCACAGCCAGGAGATGAAACCCCTCTTGTCCTGAAAAAGGGCTGTCAGACTCTCGTGCTGGAGGACACCTCACTGCAGAGGACCTCACTTCAACCACAAGGTGAAAAGCCAACAGGACCACGACTGAGCCTCCTAGAAAAGAGGTCAGCCACGAGGCAGCATTGGATCTAAAAGCCTCACCCCAATGTCCCTCCCCCCCAAAATCACTCGGTACCTGCCGGCCGGCGCTCGGAGCCTGCGGCATCGAGGTGCTGGACGGGGTGTACACGCTGTTGGTGGCCAGAGACACTGTGGACAGGGATGGGGCACTGCCCTGGCACTGCTCTCTCTTGTGGGTCATGAAGGCAGGCAGAGAGTTGAACTGCTTCTTGCACTTCCCACAGAGGAACACGTCTTCGTCATCTGCAAGGAAGAGGGTCAGATCACTGCTCCAGGCCTTCTCCTGCTGCACCCAACAACCACAGGGTAGGAAAACTGGCACCTTTTGGATCTCAGCACCTCAAGGACATCATCATCCAGAGAGATCAGCTGCAAGAGCCAAGCTGTCCCTCCTCCACAATCCTGAGCTCTCCCTAAAGACAACTGATGTGATTGAGCCCATGTCAGCCCTGCTCCCATGTACAAAACCCACCATCTCCCTGGGACACACTGAATCCCATTGTCTGTCTTCTCATCCCAAAGCCAGGAACAACCAACCCAGCCTTGCTCCTGAAGCACCCTCTGCTTTTAGTCACAGCAGCTTCTTCCAAAGCACCAACACTGTGTTGGCTAAGGCAGATTTTATTACTCAGGTTGCACAAAGAGAAGTAACTTGGATCAGGCACAGAGTCACTGTCAGCTTGTGTCCTAAAGCCACCCTTCCATGGGACTGATGGTTTTTTCTGCTTGACACCCAGAGCAGAAAGAAGACAACCCAGTTACATGTCCTAGCTGAAATCTGCAGCGTTAGCAAACCACACACCACTTGTAAACGATCCAGTTGGACAGCCTGGTCTGTTTCTCCTGGTTTACAGCCTGAAGCAGGAGAAACTGTCTGTGTTTCTGGGGACACAGACTGCAAATGCTCTGGAGGATAACTTGGTGTCCACCCAGCGAGTCCTAGTCAAGCCCTGTGAGTGTCCATGTGCACATAAATGACCAGTTCCCATATTCATTCACACAGATGAGACACTCAAGGGCTGGACTATCCCCAGGGGATAAGGAACGGCTAATTAAATAAAAAATGTGAACAGTAACAAGCAGTGGTGGAGACAGTGGCTTCTCCCTCCCTTTGTGACTTTATTGGAAGCACATGGTTGAGTCTGTTGTCATGACCCTCTCCAAAAGCTCTCTTGGGGTCTTGCCCCTTCCTCCTGCTCTGGTCCTGCTGAGGGCTCCCAACACTTGTAGCAGCCCCTACAATCCAGCTGTTCTGGAGCGTGCAGCACTCTCACCCCTCTCCTCTCTCTCCCAGTGCCACCAGGACTCACCCATGGGTTGGATGGCGCTGGAGGAGTTGACATTTTGAGCTGATGGATCTGTCACACCTCCTTGACCATCCAGTAAGGACTGCACAGCCAGCACTGTCTGATTATCCATCCCTGAAAGGAGACACAAACACGGATGGTGAATTGAACACAGCCAAACATGGAGTGCTTGGGCACTGGCAGCTTGCTCCCAAGTCATGGAGGGAAGCAACTCTGCAGCTGCTGCTCTCTCCTCCCACAGAGCCACTCTCACCTTCTCACCCTCTACTCCACAGCACCAACTATCCCACCACAGCAACGCTCCCACCTGTCTCCATAACTGCTTTGGCACAGGAAGAAAAGGGAAGAAGGGCAAGAAAGCCAAAAGAGGGCTTAGTTTGCTGCAGAGAGGAAGGATGTTTACAACAACAGCTAAAAACCAGGTATTGGGATGTCACAGAGCAGCAGCCTGGGTGGATCTGCCTGGAGACACAGCGTGGTACAGCACAGACAAAATCCTTGTGTGCAGCAACTCCCTCAGCAGCAGTGCTAGAAATGCCTCCCTGTTTTCAAGGCCAGCATTTCCAGATCTGACCAGACCCAGGGCACACACCCCCAGTTGGATCTGTTGTCAGAATCAGCTTACTCACTTTGGCACAAACATTCTTCACTACAGCTAAAATGTTCTAAAATATTCCAGATAAATACAGGAGATGGGGACTGCTCATCTGGGGAGACAACCTGCCCAGCAGCATGTGACCAGTGGATTAAGCCTGAGACACTCTTTCTTTATAAAAATCAGATGTAAAGGACAATTTGATTCCAGGATTTTTATGTTCCACTCCTTCCTACCACTCCTTTATGACAAGGAACCCACAAATAAAACAAATGGCATGGCAGGGTTGTATGTGATACCTTGTGGATTAAGGGAGAGAAGACAAGTGGGGGGTTCTTCAGTTGCTTTTCATTTTTCTTCACGTTCTTTGCAAACTAAAACTGAAAAGCTCTGAGCTCAGAACTATGTGCCCCAGTAAAAGCAACTCTATTGGTCTGATTATTCCCAAGCAGTGAGGGGCAGACAATTCCTGAGGTGAGGACTGTTGCTGAGAAGAGAACAGCACCAGGAAGGACAGTAGAACACCATAGCAGATCCCAGCACAAGGGACCAGAACACCAGGAGAACCTACCACTCCAAATTCCTCTTGTCATTCTAAAATGTCTTCTGGACAACTAGGATGTTACCTTCTTGATGGGGA
Source organism: Pachyramphus minor (assembly GCA_013397135.1). Taxonomy (NCBI): domain Eukaryota; kingdom Metazoa; phylum Chordata; class Aves; order Passeriformes; family Tyrannidae; genus Pachyramphus; species Pachyramphus minor. The sequence goes on along the minus strand of VYXB01001317.1, from coordinate 207,074 downwards.
GTGCCCATAGTATCTACAGCCTTTTAAAGATACCCTAAAAACTCGTTTCTCTGGCATCTCCAGTATGAAGGAAGTAACTGAGAACACCTTTTCCATCATTTCACCAAGGAGAGGTCACATACACTGCTGATGTTCCTGGGAGGGAGCAGAGCACCGTCCTCCAAGGGCATAAGCAGCTACTGGAAAGCAGCAGATCCCACTGCACCACACACTACCACAAAATTCCCCACCATGCTTATGGGAAGCCTTTCACATAAATCACAGGGAGGCACAGCAAAGCTGCAGGTCCAGTTCTGCAAGCCCTGGCTTGCCTGGAGAGCTGGAGCCAGCCCTGCAGGTCAGCCCTGCCAGGAGAACACCACTGGAATGCTCCTGGAGGATCCCAAGCCTTGCTCCACAACACACCTCCTCTAATAACCCCTGGGCAGCTGCAAGGGCAGCACTGCAGGCTCTTGCTGGCACAGCCACACCTGAGTGAAATGGAACTGCCCTTCTCCAGCAGAAATAGGATTAAAGGAAAACAGGGATCACAAATTCAGGTTAAGTATAGAATGGGGATAATGAATAAGTTTGTGCCAAGGATGCCACTCTTGATGGGCCTGGCACTGGTCAAGTGGGTTTCTCTCTGGCACACAGTCAGATCTTCTGAAAAGAGGAAGAAGTCAGAGGAGAGGCCAAGACCTGAAGATAATGATGCAGCAAGACTGTCAATGCTGCACTCAGCCTCTTGATGGGGAAAAGAGGCCCAGGACAAGAAAAATGTGCTGCCCTTATTTATTTGGCAATTCAGACAAATGCCCCAGAGTCCCCATTTCACAGGGTACCTGCACAACACCACACTTCTCAGAGGGAAACCCCTGAGGTCAAGGTTAGTAACCCACAAAGACAAGCTGGCAGAGTTACTTGGTTAAGCAGGTGCTGTTCTCAGCCATCCACAGACTTCCAGGAGAAACCTTTGGATGCAGCCTGCCCTGCAGGATGCTCTTAACAATCATGAAACTTAAAAAAACCCAGCTACTTCTCCCCTGGCACAGCAGGAGCTGAGGTGCCCAGAGCCTGACAACACCAGGGTGATCTGGGGAAGCTTGAATAAAAGTACAGGACTACTGATTTGTGCTTTTTTTTTTTCCCTTCCAAATTCCTCTCATCTGGAGATGAAACAAGAGTGTCCATTTCACCCAGGTGCTACTTTTCCATCATGCATGGAGCCTTTTCTGCTGACACCAGCACCAGGTGCTTTGGTGACAGGTGACAATGCCCCTGTGCCCCACAGCCTGCCCTCAGCATCCACACAAATGCCAAGTCACCATTCACTTGTAATCACATCAACAAGACCAAACAAACAAGCTCAGACACCAAAAGCTGCTAAAATTTGCTAAAAAGTTTTGCTCTCCTGAGTTCTGTGAAGAAATTCACATGAGGAGGTGATGGCAGAGAGGAAACAGGGACCTGATTCTGCACAGGGAGCTGCCAAATGCACCGAGTAACCTCACAAAACAGAGCAATATTTTATCTCTGCTCCCCTCTCTGCTGCTGTGATCACAGGCAATGTTTAGAAGCACAGGTGACAATCCTGACACCAAGCCTTCCAGTCAGTAGTGCCCCCACGTAAAGGAAAATACATCTGTAATCCAGTTTAGAAAAATCAATGCCTGGGAAATAGTTTTTCCCCAAAGAGGCTCAGACTGCCAGAGCTTGACACGCCCCTGGGATGGCACCTGCCTCTGACAGTGTCCCAGTGCCAAACTGAGATGAATTTGAGCACAACCCATTCACTCACACCACGGGCACTGCCCGGGCTGTGCAAAGAGCACCAGCACCCCCAAAATACACATGCAGGGGCCAGCACTCCCTGGGGCTGGCAGGGAGAGTGGCACAGCAGCGTGAGCCCTGGGGTGTGGGGAGGATGGGGGACCCCAGCATGCAGGGGGTGTCCCAGAGCGCTGGGCACAAAGACAGGGGGCAATGGGAGGGGGAGAGGCACCCGAGTCACACGATGTCCTGGAGACTGGGGATCCTGTTTCCTGGGAACAGACGTGGGGGTGGTTGGGAATGCCCCAGTGTGCAGGGCAGAGAGGGCAAGGGGTGCACTGGGGCATCGGGCACAGGGACAGGGTTGGGATGGGGCACCGCGGAGCACCGGGCTCAGGGACAGAGACGGGGTGCCCTGCAGCACTGGGCACAGAGACAGGGATGGGATGGGGTACCCTGGAGCACCAGACACACGGACAGGGATGGAATGGGGTACCCTGGAGCACCAGACACACGGACAGGGATGGGATGAGGCGTTCTGGAGCACCGAGCACAGGGGCAGGAATGAGATGAGGTGGGATGGGGTGCCTCGCGGCATCGGGCCCTGGGGCAGGGAGGGGCTGTGGTGCACAGCGCCCGTGGCCAACGAGGGCTACCCGGAGCACAGGGCACAGGGATGGGCACTACGGGCATGTCCCAGCGCACAGGCAGGAGGCGGCACCAGGCCGGGGGTCCGGAGGTGACGGGGACACCGCAGGGAGCCGGGCACG
>VYXB01001317.1:192870-203953 GCA_013397135.1 Pachyramphus minor | reverse complement strand
GGGGTTTTAACTGGCTTTGGGGTCTCCTCTGAGCCTGGCTTGCTGTGGTGCATGTGTTCTTCCCCCTCGGGCTGGGCTTCTCCCGTTTTCCTGTGCTACCGCTGCTGGATCGGCTTGAAAATAACATATATTTGTTAAATAACTTTTTTAGTCTGTCAGAATAGAACACAATTATTTCGTAGTATAATGCAAAAACTCTGAAGTGTCTGTCCTCTCTTGCAGTTATGGAGCCAAAATCCGTGCTCCTCATGCCCTGGTGATGACTTTCCTGTTCAAGAGTGGGAGGTACAAACCCTAATTCTTGCATATTTTTATGTCACTTCTTAGAATGTTTTCACTTCAGCTGTCTGGTTTTCGTGTTTCCAGGGGGTTTAAAAAGAAGAAAGGCACGTGAGCCATGGTTGAGCCTGTTCTATTAGTGAAGCACACACAAATACATAGTTGGGGGGGAGTAACCACTCATAGGATGGTTGATGAGAACCAGTGGATGGGGAGGAATTAGAAGATGCCAACAGCAGTGTTCTGCTCCCCATGGAAATATGGGAACCTAGAATACAGCAGAGCACATTGTGACTTTCCCTGCTCGTGCCAGAGGTTTGCATTTAGGCAAAAATTTTTTTAAAAAGGGCTGTTTGACTGTTCATAGAATAAGACAGAGGCACAGTCTGCAGTCTGGGTAGGGCTGTGCTCTCATGGGGAGGGCGGGAGGTTGAGGGGATTTCTCCTCCCTCACAAGATATTCCAGGGGATGCCCGAGCTGTCAGTGTAGGTGAGGGGTGTAGTGACCAGGCTGAGTTGAGTGCAGGGGTCGTGCCTTTTCTCTCTCCTGATTGTCTGTTCCTTTTCTTCAGCCTGAGGGAGAAGCTGAAGGCGATTGCTCAGGCCACCTATGCCCACTCCCGGAACTTGGCCTACTTTGTGTTCACCTACAAGGGGCTCATGGCAGCACAGTCCCGGCTGCAGGGGAAGAAAATCCCATTCCATGCTTTCCTGGCAGCCTGTTTCGGGGGCTGGCTGGTGTTTGGTGAGAACAATCCCATCAACAGCCAGGTAAATGCACTCGCTGGCAGTTTCTTTGACCAGGAAAAACAACAGGTGTGCCAGGAAGTGGTTGGTGGCTTGTTCCTGGCGGTTCTGACCATGCAGCAATAACTCCTTTACTGTGTCCTTTGCACAGATTCTTGTTTTGGCTGCTCTGCACTCCAATCCCAGAGGTGGTTTGTGTGCCCTGATGAGCAGTTGGAGTGCTAAAAGCTCAGGTTTACCTCCAGAGCTGCACTGAATTCCTAGGGAGGCAGTCAAGTCATCCAAAACTTTTGAGTTATCCCAGCTGTCACCTGAGCTGTGGTCACTGGCTGTGCTCCTGGTCTGCCTATTGCAGGGTTAAACCCTTTAATTTGAGTGTTGTGAGTGTGGAACATGATCAGTTACTGAGCTGCACTGAACTAAACTGGTTAAACTGACAAGGAGTTGGACTTTAATGATCCTTGTGGGTGCCTTCCAACTCAGAATATTCTGTGACAACTAAACAGGTTGAACTGACAAAAGCTGCTTGGGGGACATTGGATATGAAGCTGGTTCTTAACAGGCAGTCACAGATTAATGAGTAAAACACAGAGATGCAGGTTAGTGCAGTGTTCTTGAGCCTGGTTTTAGGCTGTGTCCAGGCTCCTGAGTTCAGATCTGCTTGGCAGGTGAGCAGGGCTGCTCTGTGTCTATTCTGAGGTGACATTAACTGAGCCTAAACAAGAGTTGTGCAACTGCAAAGATGTGTTGCATCAAGTTTAACTTGTTGATTGCTGAGTTAGAGCAGCAGCAGAGAAACAGGACTTTGAGGATGTGGAGAAGACAACAAACACTGTGGTTTTACAGACTGTTGGTGTGTGAACCACAGCCTGGGTGCTTTTAAGTCAGGTAAATTGTGTCAGGTAAATTGTTCCCACCCCTCTTGGGTGGATTATGGCTTCTAAATCTCAGCCTGGCTGGTGTGTGAGCTCAGGTTGTTCACCCAAAGCTCTCTGGGTTTCTCCCCTGCAGATCATCATGTACCTGCTGTCCCGGATCCTGTTCGGCCTGGCCCGGCTGGCTGTGGAGAAGGGCTACATCCCCCAGCCTAAGCAGGATCCCTTCCCCCTCGTGGCTGCCCTGGTGTGGGGGACAGTGCTGTGGCTCTTTGAGTACCACAGAGAGACTCTGCAGCCCTCCCTGCAGTCCTCCATGACCTACCTGTACGAGGACAGTGAGGTGTGGCACGACCTGTCTGACTTCCTCCTTTACAACAAAAGGACAGACAGCAAGTAGGTGCTTCCCTTTGGATGCACCTTTGGATGGGATGGCACCTCTGGGCAGCTGAGGGAAAAGGTTATTCTGTTGCTCTTGACCTGGGATTTTTTAAATTTTCGTCTATCAAGCAGAGTTGCTTCTTATATCCCAAAAATGTTCTGATTAGTCTTTTGGCTCTGTTTAGAGCAAGTGAACACCCCACAGACACTTGCTGCAGAAACCCACACTCCACAGAAACCTGCTGCAGTCTTTTTTAAGAGGCCTTATTTTTCCTCTGTGTTTGGGTTTTTTTGGGTATTGTTTTTTAAGAAACTAAATATAACTTAAAGAGACAGCCTGACAGTAAGTGGAGAGTATGAAAATACATTTTAGGGCTCATCTGAAAAAAACAGAAGTGGGATTTTTTGTGCTGCTGTGCTCACCATGGTGTGGTGGGAGTGGGGGATGTCATGAAAGCAGGAACATTATTTTTTCATTGCTGGAAATCCTGTTTAAACTATTACAAGGACACCTTACAAGCTGTGTGTGCCTTCAGAGAGTTTATCTGGAGTTTTCCCTCTGGGAGACAATAAAATATTTGAGAATAAAACTGTTAAGATTGTCTTGTACAAGCCTGGTAAATCAGGCTTGGCAGGACTATTTTTGCCCAGTTTCTCCCATGCACTTGGGCTGAATCTGTGCCTCTGCAAAGTGCACTAATTAATACCCTGTAATTATTTTAAACTTGTGAAGTTTTTAAAAGCTGCTTGAACTAAATACTGAAATGAGTTGTGCAACTTGGGCTGCTCTGCAAACAGGTGTGTTCCCGCCCTCAGATCTCACACTGAGCTTTGAACAGGCACTTTTATTTTGGGGGAAGGCACACACAGGTTTCCCTTAGGGCCAGGATCTGCCCTCCACAGCAGTGGCAGGGGTTGGCTGCAGTCAGATTGGAATGTGCCTGTAGTTTGAGCAGGTTTGCTGCTGAGCCAGGCTGAGGCCATGGGTGAACATATGAGTGACTCTTAAAACTGCTGAGCCCCGGGATGGTGCAGCACACCCTGGGCTGTAGCAGAAGATTGACTAAATAACTGAGAAAGCACAAAAACTGGTTTCAAATTAATAAATTCAAACTGTTAATAGTGCAAAGCACTTACACTGCCACATGACACTGTACAGTTCACTCAAAGATGTGCATGAAAATAATTCCTGACACGCTGCTTTGATGTGGTGAAGTTTCCAAGAGAGTCATTAAGTTCCCTGTTCCCTTTTGGCTTGGCTGGGACTGTTTTGTTTGCTCTCCCTGTGTCCATTTGCTTGTTCCTGAGCTGTTCATGTCATTGCCTAATCGTGCTGATGCTCTTTTCATCATGTTTTGAACTCTCTTTACCTTCCACGCTCTGGCAATTTGTCCTGTGCAAAGGTACAACTGAAACACTACATTTAACTTCAGGTGGCTTCTGAGTAGGAAAAAAATTCCCAATTTCTTTCAGTAATTTTTCCTTGTCCTCCTAAACTCTTTTGTTACTGTTATGCATGTTCAGAGTGCAGCTTTACTGTTTATTTTCCCATTTTTCTTTGAGCTCATGCCATGGAAATCCCTGATGTACATGGTGTCCAAAAAACAAGGTACTTCTTTGCCATAATAACTGTCTGAGGTACCTTTAACTCCAAGTTTCACCTGGTATTACAGTCTGGACTAAATCTGCAGTCTTGAACATTAATCAGCATTTAATCAGACCCCAGGAAAGTTATAAAAGGAATTGGGTTTGTTTCTTTGTGGTTAAATATTTGTCTTGGCATAGATAATCTTAAAGATTCAAATACAGAAAAACTACTGAAGGTAGAGATTAGGTCTGATTCCTTTATAAACATCTTTATTTGCTGGGCAGCTGAAGCATCACGATTCTCCTGTCGGAAGCCTCAATGTTGTTCCAAATGCAAACGTTTATATTCTGCTAATATTGCTGAATTCCTCCAAGCTTTGATGGGATTTCAGAAAACCCTTCCACAGCCACACAGCTGTGGCTTGGGAATTTCTCCCTAAAACTGTTAAACTCACAAATCCCTGACCGTGTGTGATTGTTGCAGCCAGAGATGGCGCGGGGCTGGTTCTGTGAGGAGTTTTTAATCTGTTTCATTTCTAGCTGGTATTTTCTTCCTCTGAGAAAGGCTTGTGATTCCCTTAGAGGTGAAATATTTTCCTTCTGCTAGTAGTTGTACCACTGCACCCATGTGGGTGCTGAAGTTCTGAAGGACAAGTGGCCTGTGCTTTGTACCCAGATGTACAGCCTGTGCTGTCTGGAAGATAAATCCAAGCCAATACCCAGTTTATAGGATCAACCCAACAGCAGCGACTGTGTCACTGCTTGAAAGAACACCCTTTTTCTCCTGGGAATCTCCCCCCCTAGTCTCACTTTCCAAGCAAACTGTGCCCGAGTCTCCAGCCATCTGCACTCGTGCCCCGGGAAGCAGCTGCCATCCCTGGAAGCTGCGGCTCGTCCCTGCCTGCACAGCCAGGGACGGTTGGTTTTCCCGCTGTGTCGGGGGCAGGACGTTAAGCTGCAAGTCACTGCTTTCCCCAGGGAAGTAATTGGAACAGCTCCTTAATGACATCAGCCCCCAGTGCTGTCCCTGGGACCAGATAGCTGGGGATGAGCCCCTTCTGCCGCCAAGGTGTCGGAACAATGCGGGCGTGTAGTAGGGAAGTGAACTAGAAGTAATTTGTCTGAGTCAGACTTTTGGGATCCGTAAGTTACACTCCCTGCCCTCCCCCAGGGCATTGTGTGGGGAGTTGAGCCCCCTGTTTGGGTTCCTTTTTTTATTAGCATTAAAACCAGAAGAAATAAAGAGACAGTTGGGAAGCCACCTGCGAATCGGCCAAGTGCTTAAGGATCACAAAGAAGTGCCATTTTCTCCCCCTCCCCACCCCGTGCCACCCTCACTGGTTTTGAATTTTAAGATGAACATGGGTTTGTTTGTCTACAGCAACTTTATTTCTGTTGTTGTTATTTCTTCCTCTACACCTGGCTGATGCTGAGTGTCTCTAAAGAGGAGCAGAATGTCTCAATCTTAGCTCAGCTCATCAAAAATTAGGATTACTGGATAAAAGTGATGTTTAAAATGAAACTTCTTCAGATTTTAAGCCTCTTTTAGAGGCAGTTTTAAAGGTTAATGAATCAAACTGATCAAAAGTTTTCAGCAAGCCTGAACTTCTCAAGCAGGCTGACTATCCTGAGCTATTAATCATTTATTTTATGGAGGAACAAAGCAGGCTCAGGGTTATTTACTGATGCTGCCTGCTGCCCTGGCATACCCACTGTGCTTCCCTTCCCTCTGGAGGACACCTTGTGTGCTGGTGCTGGCTCTCAGGATGGCTGGAGAACCATTTCCGGGACAATTACATTATTTAACAAAGGTGAAAATTAAATGGGTGCCTGACATTTGGGTTAGCCAAGGTATTCTGTGCTGTGTTTGATCCTGTCAGCTGAGGGGAGCATATTTCTGAAAGGAAAACCTGTGCTTGTCCAGTAAGTGCCACAGAGAAACTCTTGAGGTGTGAACCTGTGACATGACAGCAATAACCAGATAAATATCCATGTTCAGGACAGGTATTGTAGAATCATGGAATGGTTTGGGTTGGAAGGGACATTAAATATCTACTCCACCCCCTGCCATGGGCAGGGACACCTTCCAGCAGCCCAGGTTGCTCCAAGCCCCGTCCAACCTGGCCTTGGACACTTCCAGGGATCCAGGGGCAGCCACAGCTTCTCTGGGCAACGTGGTCAGGGTGGAGAGGCTGCAGAAGAGCTTTGATGTCAGTGCTGTGAGACTGCCTTGCCCTGGTGGAGTAGATCAAGCTCTGTTTTAGACCACGTTAGGTGTGGGTAGAAATGCAGGGATGATCCCTGGCTGGTGAAGGAGATCCAGGCCAGGCATTCATGGACCCCCATGACCTCTGTGCACACTGAGCTTGTGGAGTGACCAGGACCCTGTGGAGATACTCTCCCACAGGAGAAACTTGGGATTCCAGCTCACTTTCACTGCATCAGCACAAATGTGACCTTTGGATAATACCACGAGCCGTGTGCTGCTTCCTATTGCTCAGGTTGTGTTTGTGTTCCTGGCTCGTGCCAACCTGAGCAGAATGTGTTTTCTGATGCTGGTTTTGAAATCCAGCAGATAAGAGGTGGGAGGGAAAATAAGGCACAGTGTCTGTCTGCCACTGTTAATATTTCAGGGGTGCTAATCTTGAATTGTCAACCTGTGTGTTCATGCCAGATTGTTGGAGGGGGTAACTTTTTTCTTTACTTAGAAGAATTTTCATCTGTCTCTGGTGATGAGGAGGGGAGAAAAGTAAGTTAAAAGCTCTCTAAGTATTATTACCTCTCCTTTTGGTATATAATTTGTGTTCATAATTGCTGTGTAATCCAAGCCCTGATTTTCTGATGGTGTAGAATAAAGTTATAAACTCAGGTAACTTGTATGACACTGATCAGAATGCTTGTAGGATTATTTCAGTTTTTGGTTTTAAAACGTGCAAAAGAGGGGGCACTGGGTTGTTGATGCAGCTCTGTCCACTCTGAATTGATTTCTTATGTGGATTTTTTATGTATAATCACTCTTTGAATATTATAATACTGTGCTTTCTATAAGAATAAAAAAACCCTAATTTTTTGGTGGGTTTTTTACTGTCATCATTATTAAACTTAAAATATATGAAGTGATGCTTGATTGTTGCATGTCTCTTTTCCTGTGGGTAGAGAAGCAATGCACGAGGTGCATTTTTGGCATCAGTTTTGCTCTTAAAAACCCAGCATTGACCACACTGTCAGATTTAACTCCTGCAACCCTGGCTGGGATAAGGATCCCAGCTGCAGGAACAAATTGGGGTGGGTGTCATCCCTTACCAAACACTCCTCTTTGGGGCAGGAGGTTGTGGCAGGACCCTCTCCCAGAGCAGGGCACAGGTACAGGGCACTGGGCACGAGGCTGTACCTGGTCTGCCCCTCACATAAAATAAGGACATACACAGATAAGGAAAACAAGGATGTATGTAGGTGATCCCACTGCCTCTTCCAGGCTAAGAGGTACAAGGGGAACGTGCTGTAAAGGTAACTGCTGTGGGAGTGGGGATGAAGCAATCCCTGTGTGAGGAGCTCCACAGGCATGGCGCAGGCAGGTGAGGGAGGTCCTGATCCCCAGCAGCAGAGCTGCCAGGGGAGCACTGAGTGTAAGACAAAAGCTCCTGCTCTGTAGCTGCTGGGATACTGGACTGTCCAGCTTGTGCCCATGAGAAGCCAAATTTACACCTCCAGACTGATTCCAGTCCTGCCTTGAAGTGTTTTTCTTACCTGCTCACAAAGCATCATACCCACTCTGAGCTCTTCTGCTCCTGCTGAAGTTCTGAGTCACCTACAGGTTTTGCTCTGACTCTTCACCTGCCTTTCCCAGTTCCATGCTCTGAGCCTGCTGGGAAGGGAATTTGGGCTGCTTTGTTACTAAAGCTGAGTAGAAGCTGAAGCACAGAACGCAACATCGAGGGGTATATTCCCAAATGACTCCTTGATGACTCCCAAGAAGCAATTCAGGCTCTCTGTTCCTCCACAGGGCTTGAGAGAAGGAAATGAAGGAGCCCTGTGGAATGGAGTGGCTTTTAGCCGTGGGGCTCACAGAGACTGGGACAAAATTGTCTTGTTTGGGCATGAAGAGCAGAGTGGGGGGTGAATGGGCTCCGTGCCCCTATTGCTTCCACTGAAATCCACTCTATGGATTGGTGTGAGCTCTCCTAACAAATGCCATCATATGAGAGGAGGAACTAACACTGAGTCTGTTGTGCCCAGCATCCAAGAGAGTAGCTGATGTAGTCATCTGTAAATGATGCAAGGGAATAGGCAGTTCCTGGCTCTTGGGACTGGGCTCTGGGAGGAGACACCTAAGCCAGGGATGCTGTCCTTCTGCCACAGGCAAGCTTAGATGCTCTAGATAATTTGTGCTACCAGAAAATCACTTTGGTTCCTGTACAGCAAAGGCAATGGCTCAGGTGATGGAGGGTGGAGCAAGAACAGGTGGGGGGGTGAGGTCAGGACAGAACTGGGGGGCTCTTGGCTTTCCCCAGCTGCCTGTCCCCTCTGCAGTGAGGTCCCCAGGTCCTCTTGCACTGAGAGCTGCACCCTCATGGGAACAAATCAAAGCACTGGGAACAGGAGCATTGGCAGGAGGCCCTGGGAGGAATCCTTCTCCATGTGCTGCAGTCATTCCATGTGACAGCTCAGCACAGTCCATGTGGGAACTGCTGAAGGCAGGACCAACTGCGATGACAAGGACAGTAAATGTGCTCCTGGGACACCCACGTGCTCACTTAGCTGAGCACAGGGACCTAGGTTAGTATCCTGCCAGCTCCCCTCCTGCCTGCTCCCACTGCCAGGAGATGATTTTCCATGGCACCAGCTCTGGCTCCACCTGCAGCCCTGCTCTACGTTTTTCTATCCACGCAGGGACCAGCAGACACCCCCTGACCTGAGTCTACCCCATTATGCAGGGCAGCCAAACCCACCCAGACTCAGGGACTGTGGTGGGGTAAATCCTGTTGTGGTACAAACTGTCCAAACATCCTTCCTGATCCTCTCCAGGACCAAGTGTGACCGTGGAGACAGGGCTTTATCTGCGTGCAGCACCCGCCAGACAGCTAATCTTGGGAGCACGTCTGCACTCCTTAGCAGGGCTGGCGAGGGTGGGGGGAGGCTGCAGCTGTGCAGGAGACGGGATTCATCTGCTTTCCCTCATATACATGCAAGGAAAGCCCCTGCCCGCCCCTCTCCCGCCGGCGTTTGCCTTCCATTTGTCTCCACAGCCGCCCTTTTTCGCGCCACTGAAAGCCCTGGAGAAGTTGCAGTGCAGCCAGGCAGCTCCGGGGAGAGGGGGCAGAGCTGCTCCCCCCCGGATAAGCTCCCGCATGAATTAGGGGAGGACCCAGCCTTTGTGAGCAGAGCGGGAGCAGCTGGTGCAGCAGCTGTGTCCCAAACCCTGCTGCATCCCAGGAAGCGCCTGGCTGGGGCTCCCCAGGGATGGGGAAAACACTGCCAGCCATGCGCTCCCACCAGGCTGGTGGGGCTGCCTTTCCCCCCCTCCCCAGATGGAAGAAGCATTAACTGTGTGCAAACATCTGGTCTAACTGTTGCTTGTGCATCACAGTAATGATGATACTGCAGTGGAAGGGCTCCGGAGAGCAGGCCCTGGAATATTAGAGGGGCCAAGTGTTAATTAACTGTATTAATTTCCTTTAAGCAAGGCAGTGTTTCCATTTGCTCTCTGCTGATGAAGAAATGAGGCACAGCAAGCTGATGTGATTGGTCACGGACATGCAATATGTTCCTGGTGTATTTAAGGATGTGGGGATCCAGGGAAATCACGGCACTGACTGTCCTTGGGGGAATTACAGCCACTGCCAAAGTATCCAGCAGAAAATCCTTTAAAGCCAGAAACCTGTTAGGCCGGAGCAGGGGCACTGCATGTCAGGATCTGCTCCGCAGCACAGGAGTTAATTCAGTGCTGGGAATGCCTCTTGCATCCCACGCACGGCTGGAAAAAACACCCCATCTCCTCATCCCGGGCAGGTCGGGGTTGGCAGCGGGGCTGGGGCGGGAGCCAGTGCTGGCCCACAGCCCTGCCTGGCAGCACCAGGGGGCAGTCCACCACTGTGCTTCACCATGAGGCCCCCGGGGACTCTTGGGACAGCTTTTGGGGGCACAGAGGGGTTAAACCCTGGGCTAGGCTCAGAGGGGCTTTGGGTGCCTGGCTGAGACCCCCAACTCCATGCTTCCCTCACGAGCTTCAGCATTTCCAGGCCCTGCAAAAGGTCTAATCTTTAAGTGCTTTTTAGGGTTTTTTTTAATAGCAGGATGTATTTTTTTTTCCTTTTTAATTTCTGCCTTCTCATGCAGCGGGGGGTTATCGATGTCCTGCAGGCGGCAGATACCGGCGGCGGGAGCCGCCTGTGCCCGTCTCGGGGTTATCCCTCCCGGCATATGGGGCCACTCCCGACCCCCTCTGCCACTGCTCTGTCCCAGCACCTCCCCGATCGCGCGATCCCACGGCCAGGGATCGCTCCCGGCAACGCCAAGTGCGGGCTGTGCTTCCCGCAGAGCTTTCCCTCCGTGCTGCTCTGCAAGGGGTTATCAAGGAGTGCTGCAGGAGCCGCCGAGATCCACAGCTGGTGGGTGTCTGAAAACACCGAATGCCGTGAATCACACGGCAAATGGACGGAGCAGATTGCGGCATCCCAGTCTTTCCATGCGAGTCGGACCTGTGGAACAGTGTCAGAGCCTCCAGGCTTCCCCACAGCCTCACCCGGGGCCTCGGGGTTGTGCTTGGAACGAGGGACAGGGACAACACTGAGCTCATCCCCGCACGGGCTGGGGTCACCCCTGGGGAAGGGGGACACACAGGACACCCCGCAGAGCCCAACCCCACCCCGTGTGCCACCCGTGGGTGCGGAAAGCGGTACGAATTTCGCTGTGGGTGTGTGCCGGGGCTCTCCGGGGCCATCCGGAGCGGGGAGCGGCCGTGCCCGCAGCCGGAAGCCCGTCAGCCCGGGAGGGACCGGCTCTGCCCGAGGCTTTCCCATGGCTGGGAAAAGCAGGAGTGGCCAGGGTCGGTTGGGAGCGGGGAATGCGCGGGGGGACACAGGGTGGGCACACGGCAGGCAGACACGGGGGGACAAATGGGGGGGAGAACACACACAAGGGAAACACAGGGGGACACACGAACGACGGGTACAGGGTGGCATAGGAGAGACAAACAAGGGGGGCACAAAGAGGGG